>JADLZN010008578.1:555000-610000 GCA_018155175.1 Sinocyclocheilus anophthalmus | reverse complement strand
CACACACGCACCCACATACACACACACCAACACCCACACACAACAACACACAACAGACACACACATCACACAACACACACCACACACTCCACACCCATAACAACCACACACACACACCAACCACACACACACAGACACACACACACCACACACACACACACACACACACACACACGCACACAACACACACACACACACAAACACAAAAACACACACACTACACACCCACAAACACACAACAAACCACACAACAACCTACACACAACATCACACACACACACCCACACAGAGACACACACAGTACCACACACAAAACACACACACACACACTACACCAACAAGGGCAATACACACATAGAACACACACAGTCTCACACACACACACACACACACACCACACACACACACACACACACCACACAGACACACACATACACACAACACACACACACAACACACAAAACACACACACACAGCGTCTGCTTCAGTGAGGACATTGTGCGGCTCCAGTGATGTGTGTGTGAACCGTCTCTCTCTCTGTCCAGCAGTGGTTAACTAATGCTAACCGGTTAAACCTTCTACTAACCAACCTTGCTGCAGGAGTTGGGAAAACTGTCACTAACACCACAAAACGACTCTAAAAACTCTCATTCAGTGTAACAACTAATTAAAAGGAACTACAAAAAGAAAAGTTGCAAAGTAAAATGTTAAGACGTTCACAGATTCCACTTTTTTGTTTTATTGACTTTTTGTGTCTGCAAACACGACACATCAGGAACACGTGTGTATAGAGTTTCTGCACTTCTTTGGAAAATAGTGGGGTAAAGACATGCATTGATTTACCAAAATGTAACATATTAGGGCTCAGGGTAATTAAAAAGCAAACAATTATACTGTACATTCAATACAAACATATGCATGATGTAATATATAAACAGCACAAATAAACCTCTTCAGAAAAACTCTCAGCTTTTGTTTCTTACGTCTGAATAACAGGACGTGTTGACAAAAACTATAAAAAGTGCAATTTTTTCCCCAGTATTGTTGTAATTATTATATATTTTAGAATAGCATTTCAATTTCTTGATTTATAAATCAAGAAACCAATAAAAAGTGCATAAACCCCCCAATATTATTGTAAATATTATACTTTATTTAATAGCATTTCAAATTGATTGATTTATGATCAAGAATCCAATAAAAAGAGCAACTTCCTGCCAATATTACTGTAATTATTATATTTATTTATTTAACAGGCATTTTAATTTTCTTTATTTATGATCAAATAACCAATGAAAAGTGTAAATTTTTCACCAATATTGGTGCAATTATTATATTTTATTTATTTAACAGAATTTCAATGTTCTTGATTTTTGATCAAGAAACCCATAAAAAGTGCACATATTTTTATTAATCTAAATAACAGCATTTATTTTCTTGATTTATAATCAAGAAACAATAAAAAGTGCATTTTCCCCAATAAGTAAAACTATTATACTGTTTATTTATTTATTCAACAAAATTGCAATTGTATTTATTGATGATACTGTTATAATTTAATTGTCTCTGTCTGTTTTTCTTTATTCAGTCATGTTGCAATTAAATGCATTGCTGTGCAACTACAGTTTTAAAAAATGCATTAGTCAGAAATGTTATTCAGAAAAGGTATTTTTTGTTCCCTTGTTGAAAACATCAATAATAATAAAAAAAACAGTTAAACTAAAAGTGCACATCGTTACATATTAACATAACCTAAATGAATCAGATGGACAGATGCTCTAATGCTGCTGTTTTGCTTCGAGTGGTTTGGCTTAAAATGAAAATAACATTAAATAAAAAATGCAACTAAAAGAGCGGCGTTTGATGGCCATTGCATTCAAATTATATTTCATATTATGAATATAAAAAAAAAATTTACATTTCTGTAACAAACACACACACACACACAACCCACACACAAACATTCACAAACAAATGAGGACAGAAAGACTTGAAAGCAGGGCGGATCTCCGAAGCCACCAAAGAAAAATAAAAACAGACCCAGAGCAGAAAGTGTCTCTGTTTGTGCGTTTGGCTCCTGGCTCAGCTGTAACATCGCCGCTCGCTGGTGTTTTAGTTGATCTGATGCTCCAGTAGTCTGTGGAGTTCGGTGGTCTCGGTCCTGGATCCTCGAACGCCTCGGTCTCTGAAAGTGGCCAGAACGGGACGCAAGCTTACGCCGTCCGCCGGCAGGGAGCCTTCGATGGCTTTACACAACTACAACACACACCAGAGCCAGTAATGGACAGTTTGCTTATATTTTTGTTTGTTCATATCATTTGGCCTTTTTAAAAGATGTCTCTTCTGCTCACCAGTGCTGCATTTATTTGATCAAAAATACAGTAAAAATAGTATAATATTATTAGAATCTAAAACAGCAGTTTTCTGTGTGAGTATCTGTTAAACTGTAATGTATTTCTGTGATGTGCAGCTGTATTTTCAGCATCATCACTCCAGTCTTCAGTGTCACATGATCTTCAAAAATCATAATAATATGCTGATCTGCTGCTCGAGAAACATTTCTGATTATTATCAATGTTGAAAACAATTCCTATTTTTGTGGAAACTGTGATACATTTTATTTTTCAGGATTCACAGATGAATAGAAAGTTCGAAAGAACAGCATTTATTTGAAATAGAAATCTGCTGTAACATTATAAATGTCTTCTTTAATGAGACCTTGATTAATAAAAGCATTAATTTCTTACAGTAGTGTACATTAAAATGCCCTAATTTAGCATAAAATGGAATTTACTGATCCTTAAAATACATATTTATCTCACAGAATGTTTACAATCTTAGAAAATACACTACAAATTAACTAGAACTAGCTTTTAAACTATTAAAGACCAGCTTCATAGTACAGCACAGCACAGCTGTTATACCAATATTTTCTTACTGTGATGAACCTTTTAATAATCTCAAGAACTTTTTTCTGCTACAAAGAAACGTTTGTGCAATGGAAAGTTTCTATGGATGTTCAAGGTTGAACATGATATCAATAAAGGAGCTCTTGGATGTAATTGTTGTGTGATTGATGAACTCTCACCTCTCTCAGTGAAACGACTCCGACAAGTCGTCCGATGCTGGTGACGTAAGCGTGATCCAGATTCAACACAGAAAACATGGTGTGAGTCTGTCGGAGAGGAAACAATACAGATGTTAAATGGGAACATGTTTCTTCCTCTTCTCAAATAATGTTTCATGTGACATACTGTACTATTAACAACACATTTTCTGAAATTAACTCCAGAAACTCGTCTCGTTCAGAAATCATCATGATAATGAATTCACTATTTTGTCCACAGCCTAAAGCCTAAACACACACACACACACACACACACACACACACCACACACAAACACACACACACGCACACTCTCACACACACACACTCTCACCTTGTGCAGTGAAGTGCGCTCCACCAGCTGGAAGGGGGCGGGGTCAATCTTGCAGTTGTTGAAGTTCACCTGCTCGTCAAGCTGTTGCTCCTCCCACTCCTCGATCTGCACTCACAGCCAGAGATACGTGAGAGTGAGTGTTGTGTGTGTGTGTGTGTGTGTGTGTGTGTGTGTGAGAGAGAGAGTGTGTGTGTGTGTGTGTGTGTGTTCATGTGATGTGTGTGTGTGTGTTCGTGTGAGAGTGAGGGTGTGGGTGTGTGTGTGTGAGAGAGAAAGAGAGAGAGAGAGTGAGTGAGTGAGTGAGTGCGTGTGTGTGTGTGTGTGTGTTGGAGAGTGTGTGACTGAGTGCGTGTGGTGGTGTGTGTGTGTGTGTGAGAGAGTGAGTGACTGAGTGAGTGGGTGTGTGTGTGTGTGTGTGTGTGAGAGAGAGAGAGAGTGAGGAAGTGAGTGAGTGTGTGTGTGTGTGTGTGTGTGTCTGTGAAGAGTTGTGTGTGTGTGTGTGTGTGTGAGTGTGTGTGCCGTGGGTAAGGAGTGTGCGTCTGTGTTAAAAATGTCCTCACATATGAGGATCGTATCATCCTCTGCGTCTGGGTCGTCCTGGAAAAAGATGGAGACACACGCACACATTTCTTAGGCTGAAAACATAGTTTTATTTTTTGCCCCATTTTTATTGCCCCCCAGTTCTAATTTTATGGATTCTGTGTTTTCCATTTTCTGTTTTAATAGTTTAATCAGTTTAAGAATCAAATGCAGGCTCATGAAATTTAACAAGTAATAATTTAGAAAATTTTTTTTTTTTTTACAATAATTGGACCTATGAATTTTTTTTTTTTTTTCTTTTTTTTTTTAGAAATGATGTGTTGTCTTTTATTTTTTTCTGGATTTATGATGAATAGAAATGTATTATCAAAAACCATTGATGGCATAAAATATTAACAATTAAATCATTTAAAAAATTTAACCATATGATTTTTTTTTTGCAAATAAATTGCTGCACAACTTGAAAGACACAGGGGGGAAAAACTGTACGATATTCTTTAAAAACAAGTTTAATAATTTTATTATTATTATTATCATCATCACAGACTAGTCCATATCCCAATTTGATTAATTGTACAGACCTACTTTTGATTTATTAATCCAAAATATACTAAATTCTGTGACATTAGACTGTAAATTCCATTTTAATGACTTTATGAAATCATAGGGCTTTACACAATGACATTGTGAGCGCATACTTACAAGTTTACTTGCATTATTACAAAACTAAATTAAAAAGGTGCACACTTCCAAACGTTCACTAGAAAAGCTTCCTCAAAAACACCACAGGACATTTCTAGAGCACATAAATGTGTGTGTAAATCCATAATCAACACCTGTCTCAAAAAACTAGATATTTGTGATGCAAATCAGTGGTTGCAGCAGTAGAATAATGTTAAAGTTATGTACATTGTAAAAATAATACATAAACTAAAAATTTACTTAAAGTTATATATACAAAGTTAAGTTGGCCTATATAAGTGGTTCAGACTGAATTAATTGCAGAAAAATATATATATATTTTTTTTTTTCAAGTGGTACTTCCCTGAAAGTGCTGCTTATTAAAACAGCTGTTAAAACCGTCTGACCTGGAAGTGAACCTTGTAGCTGATGGTGGGCGCATTTTCCTCTGGTAGGTGCTGCGATCGCTTGTTTTTGTTCTTTTTTTCTTACAGTTAAGAGTGCCAGTAATGAGCACGCCTAAACTGAACCCCGCAGAGCATCGAACTGAGGAGACACAATGAAATCAGACAGAAAGATCAGGAGGCAGATCAGGTAAAGACGCACATAGCATTACTTCATATGAAATGAGCTCTTTGCTGGCTTGCAGTTAAAATGCATTCCAGGTGTGAACTGTACAGGTCTAGAGTTAAATCAACATTCAAACGTCTTTCATTTCAAGAAAGGATTTATTTTATTTTTCATGATTTTAAAAGCCTGAGCATCAAACCATGTTCATTTATTTAGCACTTTTCACAATACCACACAGGTCAAAGAAGCTGTTACAGGGATTTTTCAAAATGTTTTAGCGGATTTATGAAAGAATTATAAAATATTGAATGTAAAAATATTAAAAAATAATTTAATGAATAAATAACAAATTAAAATAAATGTAATTATTTTTATTTTTAATTACAATCAAAAGAAAGTAAGAAAATACAAAATTCTTATAAAAATGTCATGTTGATTTGATATGTCCTTTCAGCAGAGCATGTCTCATGAATATTAATTAGGTTACATGTATAGACAGTCCCTAGCAATGTCCATATGAATTTATCTAATATTCATAAGTTAAGCCATTGTCACATGATAACACAACCAGCTCCAACACAACAGTCAGTAGGAAATTAGTGTGTATCGTGTGTGTGTGTGTGTGTGTTTGTACCTGCAGACTTCACCAAAGGCAGTGTTTTCAGATATCCTGAACGTAGGATCTTGATTACGTCTCTGTAGGTGGAGTTCAGTGTGATATAACGAACTTCTCTTTTCATAAAGTCCTCCACATGAATAATATACTTACTACAGAAAGAGAAATTTAATTGTGAGAAAGAGGTAATTGTAAAAAACCTTGATGCACACCAAAAAAAACTACTTCTTGTTTCAGACTAGCGGAGAGAAAACATCCAAAATACACTTAGGTTATGTCTTGGCACTTTAACTCTATGCTTCTTTATCTAAGTGATGTGACATGTGGCCAAGTATGGTGTCCTATACTCAGAATTTGATCTCTGCATTTATCCCATTCAAGTGCACACACACAGCAGTGAAACACACACACATCGTAAACACACACACCGGAGCAGTGGGGCAGTATAGTCATTTATGCTGCTGGGCGCCCGGGTAGTGCAGTTGGTTCGTGCAGTCTTGCTCAAGAGCACCGCAGTCGTGGACTTGAAGGTTGAGAGAGGAGCTGTACATTCCACATCCCCCCCACCATCAACCCTAGCCATACAATAACAGACTCTAAACCCACAACCTTTGGGTTACGAGTCAGACTCTCTAACCATTACGCCACGACTATACAGTATCGTCAGTTTAAATAGTTTGTTTCTCCACTTCAGCAGCACTTACTAAACACCAAACTTTACTGTTTTATTCCTATCTATATTCTGAAGGATTTTATAGAGGGATTTGTTCATATATCAGTTACATGGATTTATAGAGCTTTTTATTCATAAAAACGTGGAGAAAATGCATATTTTTGAAGGCAGTGAGTTTTTTTCTCTATTTCAGCAGCACTTACAGACACCAAAACTTAGAGTTTTATTCCTCTCTATATTCTGAAGCTTTTTACTGAGGGGTTTGTTCATATGTCATTCACTTAATATATTTTTTAACATTTTATTCCTAAAAAACACATGGCGAAATTGTTTTTCCTGGCTGTTGACATTATTTCTGATTTATGATTGATAAAAAGAGAAATTCCAAAATCCCCTCTATAAAAAATTTAGACCTCTAATATGTCACAAATCAAACAATAATTCATATTTATTTCCCTGGAAATTAGTGCAAATTGTGCATATGTAATTATGATGAATGCCTCATTTGTGTAGTTTGAAAAACATAACCTTTCATAAAACTTGTATACAAAAATGTTGGGCTCTACTTGTTAGAACAATCCTGGGAAGTATGGTGATTTGTGTTCTATTTTGTTAATTTTTTTGTGCCCGCATTCCCTGGGTGTCTTGCCTCAAATGTCACTTAGCAAATAAATTAACTGTACTTGCAATGGGTAGTCACTAAACTTTTGTGTTAAGTACATTGTAAGTGCATGCTGGCAGAGTATTTTATTTTAATGAGTTAAACCGCTGAGTAATGGCTTGGGTGAACTGGCAATCAACTATACTAATGCATACTTAGCTGAATTTTATTTTTGGGTCAAAGGCGAAAAAGGGTTTAAGCATAAAAACAATAAGTGTAATACCGCTTTAAATTGTTGTTGTTTTTCCCCAAAAAATTAAAAAAGTTTTCTGTTTAATTTAATTGCAATTTTGGAAATAATATCATGACATACATTTTTCCCTGATGTACAGAAGACACCCACTAAAATGTAATTCAGTGTAACAACCTTGTCAGGCATATTAAAGATCAATTTATGACATATTAAAAGACTAAATACTTTCACCCCAAATACTAATTAGTTGTAATTTAAAAATTTTTAAAATTTTCCACTATCCTAGGTTTTGCCCATTTGTCAGTAAGATATTTTTTTTACTCATTTAAAACACAATAAAATTTCATATGCTCCTTTATTCTTTTATATATTTTAATATGTACATGTCAGAATAAGCATGCTGTTTGAATTTTTAGACTTTACGATATAAATATTGTTGTTACACATATGTGTTACACTGAATGACAATGTAACATTATTTTAACCAAAATTTGACATTTTATTCTCCAAAAACTTATTTGAAACCTTAAAAGTAGACACTTTACTTACATTTAATGTGCTTTCTATGGACATAAAATCACTTTTGTAAATTTATTTTGATGCGGACAACTTAACGTCTTTGACCCATGCACACTTTAAACAACTGACATTCTTGCTAACCAAAATGTTTACAAAACCCCTAAAAATAGGTTGAAATGAACTGCTAAGAAAAGTTTTGGATGAGTGAAATGTGAATAGAGAACAGATGAATGTAGGGATAAGAGACTCACGTTCGCGGTGGCCCCAGCTGAGCATAGGCAGGTAAGGCAGTTTTTTTATGCGGATAACTGTGTCGTAGATGGACAGCTGAAGACTCTGAGAGACCATGTTGGCGAGAATCACAGAGATCAGGATGGGCAGACCGTAACTGATCTGACCCGTCAACTCCATCATGATCACACCGGTTGAGATCGTGTGAGTGACTCCTGCCGTTAACGCTGCCGCTCCTACACACAAGAGAGAGTTACTACTTATTAAAAGCTAAGTCAATGCTTAATTTCGGGACAGTATTCAGACATAATGGATGTGTGCACGGATGTGCATGCTTAGTTTCTCACCTACGACAGCATACACTCCGGGCACTATATGGTATACCTGTCCATCCATGTTAAATCCATCGGGAAACAACGTGGCCAAACCTTCACCCACCAAACGGCCAAACGCAGCACCTGAAACACACACGAATGCATTCCCTTTAATTTGAGAGTCATCATATGAAAAGATACTGTTAAAAATTACTGATTTAAAGGTCCGTTCACACCAAGAATCACGACTTAAACCGCAGATCAAATGTTTGGAATAACTTTTGAGTTACTGAGTTATAGACTTATTATTTGATCAAAAATACAGTAAAAACAGCAATACTGTGAAATATTATTACAATTTAAAATAACAATTTTCCATGTGAATATATGTTAAAATGTAATCACATGATAACATGATCCTTCAGAAATCTTTCTAATATGCTGATTTGCTGCTCAAGAAACATCTCTGAATATAGCTGCAAGCTATAAGTATTCAGACCCCCTTACATTTTTCACTCTTTGTTATATTGCAGCCATTTGCTAAAATCATTTAAGTAAAAAGAAAAAAAAAATTTTGCCGCTCATTAATGGACACACATCACCCCATATTGACAGAAAAACAGAATTTTTGACATTTTTGCAGATTTATTTAAAAAGAAAAACTGAAATATCACATGTCCTAAGTATTCAGACCCTTTGCTCAATATTTACTAAAAGCACCCTTTTGATCTAATACAGCCAGAGTCTTTTAGGGAAAGATGCAACAAGTTTTTAACACCTTTATTTGGGGATCCTCTGCCATTCCTCCATGCAGATCCTCTCCAGTTCTGTCAGGTTGGATGGTAAACAGGTTGGTGGACAGCCATTTTTAGGTCTCTTCAGAGATGCTCAATTGGGTTTAAGTCGGGGCTCTTGCTGGGCCATTCAAGAACAGTCACAGGGTTGTTGTGAAGCCACTCATTCGTTATTTTAGCTGTGTGCTTAGGGTCATTGTCTTGTTGGAAGTTAAACCTCCGGCCCAATCTGAGGTCCTGAGCACTCTGGAAAAGTTTTCGTCCAGGATATCCCTGTACTAATTCATCTTTCCCTCGATTGCAACCAATCCTCCTGTCCCTGCAGCTGAAAAACACCAACACAGCATGATGCTGCCACCACCATGATTAACTGTTGGGACTGTATTGGACAGGTGATAAGCAGTGCCTAGTTTTCTCCACACATACCACTTAGAACTAAGGCCAAAAAGTTCTATCTTGGCCTCAACCGACCAGAGAATCTTATTTCTCACCACCTTTAGTCTTCGGTGTTTTTTAAGCACCCTTTCTATGTGTCTCTGCACCTGAGGAAGAGTCTTGCCGTCGGGCCACTCGCCATAAAGCCCGACTGGTGGAGGGTGCTGCAGTGATGGTGGACCTTCTACAACTTTTCTCCCATTCCTCTCCCGACTGCATCTCTAATCTCAGCCACAGTGGATCTTTGGGTTCTTCTTTACTCTCTATGCGCACTCAAGGCTCTGCTCTACTCTCCCGCTTCTTCCCCGATAGCCTCTATCAGTTGGCCAGACCGGCCAGCTCTAGAGGTCTGTGTCGTCCTGCAATACGTCTTCCCACAAAAAAACAAATATCTTCTAGGGATACTATGGCAGGCCACCTTTGCTCATAATGAAGCTAAGGCAGCCGAAATGTTTTGTAAACCTTGGCCAGATCTGTGCCTGGGTTCCTCACAATTCTGTCTCTGAGCTCTTGACAGTCAGTTCCTTGACCTCATGACTCCAGTTGCTCTGACTCGCTGGGTGAGCTGTAAGGTCTTATATAGGACAAGGTGTCGTGGCTGCCTACGTATCAAGCCAATCATATCAATCAACCCCAAGCTGCACCTCAAATTGAAGGGTGCTAGAATCCATCTCAAGGATGTTCAGAAGAAATGGACAGCACCTGAGTTTAAATATATGAGTGTCACAGCAAAGGTTCTGAATACTTAGGACCCACCTGGTTGATGATTACGACTCGGTTTTTCTTTTTTAATAAATCTGCAAAAATTGTCAACAATTCTGTCTTTTTCTGTCAAGGGGTGCGTTGTGTACATTAATGAGGAAAAAAAATTAGCTTAAATGATTTTAGAGGCAATGGGCTGCAATATAACAAAGAGTGAAAAATTTAAGGGTCTGAATACTTTCCGTACCCCCGTTATATTTTAAGTGCGCTATCAGCACTTTAAATCTCCAGCTCATTAAAGTTGAGTGATTTCTGATTGGCCATTCATTTTTTATTGTTCGTCAGCTGGAAAATCTCACTCTGAATGTCATTCCAATAATATCCTTCTTCTGTGTCGTTATTGTTCATATTTCTCCTTCGCGTTGGTGCCTGGACTGCAGACTCCTATAGAAGCTTTTTAGGCATTTCCGTTTTAAAAGGGCGTTATTTGGGTATATTATTAAATTACTGCATTAGAGTTAGTAACCTTGGTAGTTCACAACACTACTTACACAAGGGAGCGAAATGCTCCCCGAAAATATTAATTTTTGAGAAACACATCAAACCAATATTTTACGCAATCAAAATGGGAACTGAAGGAACCACATGTTATAGAAGGGTTCATGGAAATAGCATACATCCAAACTACTTAATCATCCCTATAATGTTCATAAAACCCCCACATCCCAACACACACACCCACACCCACAACTGAGCCCTGCAAGCACCCACACACTCAATTCATGGTGCAAAGCCGCCCAACAAAAACAATTCACACATAATTTTGTTTATACTAAACTGTTTACAGTGCACGAAAAAACAGTTAGGCATTACATTAGGGTCTTTAACTCTACAGGCTGTGCAACACAGGATTTTCTGAATAAGAATTGTTTAGTTACTTTAGCTATAGTTCACTGCGGACATAAACTAAGGTGTCCTGTGTTTATTTACCTTCGATAGAATGACGAAGATGGAGAGTCTCGTGATGAAACGATTAGCCTGCGGATGTTTTCCAGGCTGCTAAGTGATCGTCAATGACTCAAAGTCGTCTAATGTATGCCATGATTGAACAGGTACGATTGTCAAAACATGAAATCAATGGAATTCTTGGTCTAAGCTGTACAATGGGAGGAATTATCGCATAAACAGGACATTGTTCTCAGTAAACTAAAACCAAAAACTTCCTTTTCAGACTTTTCATTTGAAAGAATAGTACAGGAGCCAAAATGAAAATTCAGCTGAAAATGTGCTCAGCCTCAGTTCATCCGAGATGCAGGATGAGTTTGTTTCTCATCAAGGGTAGAAACGGTAGCTACTGCATCAGTGTCTCAGTAATGATGCTCTCCAAGTAATGGGTGCCGTCAGAATGAGAGCTGATCAAAACATCACAATAATCCACAAATAAACCACACGACAATATCCAGTCATCAGTATCTTCCTGGAAGACAAAAGCTGAACTAATCCCGCTTAGCCCTTGTAACTAAAACACGAGATCGTATTACATCCTAATAACTCCTCCTACCAGTGAAAATCTCCTTTGTCATATCAGTCACATCAAAGTCCAGCCACATATTTGTTTAGAGCTGTTTAAACGGTGCTTGATCTGTGCAGATTTCTCTCCTGATTCACACCAGAACACTTTTTCACTGGAGGAATAGTTATTATTGATTATAGACTCAATGTATTTGAGTTTAAAAACGTCTTAATGCTGGATTAGTTTCCGCTTTTGTCTTCTCCAGATGTTAACTAATGGACTGGATTGGTGTGGATTATTGTGATGCTTTTAATCAGCTGTTTGAACTCTCATACTGACGGCACCCATTCACTGCGCAAGAGCTTATCCACTGCTCGCTATACACTGATGCATGTCTAACGTTGCGCCAAACCTGATGAGAAACAAATCGATCCCCACATGATTCTGGATTGCCTGAGGGTGAGCACATTTACAGCTAATTTTAATTTAAGGGTGAACAATTACTTTAGAAAGACTTTGGATTTCACGTTTCATTTAACTGCTAATTGTGCATTTACTGTATTTAGATAAGGCATGTTATTGTAGTGTATGACTGCATATGCTGCTAATGTAGNCAACATTTAATGCCATGACTTATGAATTTAAGACGTTTTAAGGCCTTCATTTATGGAACCCACAGAAACCTGATGAAAACTGAACCCTCACATTCAGGAACTAAAGATACGATGAGGCCGCATCACACAGAAGCAGACCGTTTGTTCATTTCAGTTTATTTGTATTTTTCCAAGTACATATCAATCTGTACAAGCCGCACTCGCTCACTAGCTGCTTTCACCGCACACCGTCACTTTAAATTAACTTCAAAAAAAAAACACGACAGTCTTCCTCTCCGTCCCTAGCAAACGCGCAAAAAAGGAGGAAGCGGCGGGACCTCGAGTCACTGACCATATCACATGCATCACTCACGCACGCCAATCATGTAAGAAACCGAGAAATGACTGAAACAGCCCTTCGCACTCAACCGAAGCTTTTAAAACCAGTCATTATCAATTCATGGTCTGAAAGGAAGAAGCACGTGATGAAGAGTGAAGAGGCTCAGAAACGTCCATCAGTCCTCAGAAGCTTGAGCGGCCCTCTCCTCACGGCCCGTTCACTTTAACAACGGACCTGGAACGTTGTGTTTGTGTGTTTGTGTGTGTGTTTGTGTGTGTGTGTGTGTCAGTCTCTGTTGATGTCCAGTGATGGACAGACTCGCCGTCTCACTGTAAACACAGATGATGATGATGATGATGATGAAGATGCGGTGTCTCTCCCTCGCTGATTCCGGCCGTGCGTTTCTTAGTCCTCTTGCGTGGAGATCGTCTTGGAGACGCTTTATCTGAGAGAAACAGACAAACTTCAGTCACATGATCAGGTGTGAGTCACATGATGAAGATCAAGGACAGCACGATCAGGAAACCCCTCCTTCTCCCCTCTCCGACTCTCCACTTGATCTGCACACGAGAGTGATAGCTATTAGACTAGATAGAAAGTAGCAGCGTGAGTGAGTGTAGGGAAACAGGACGACCAGACATAACTTAGGCATACCATACCTTATCATACCGGACTATATCAATCAGACCAGACCATACCTGATCATACTAGACAGACCTATCCACCAGATCATACCATACAGATCAGACCAGACTAGACCTGACCTGATCAGACTATACCGACCACTAGATCAACCAGCTAAGACATGACCTGACCTTACAACCAGATCAGATCAGACCTAGACCTATCAGCCTGATGATCAACCAGACTAGACCTTACCTTATCAACTAATCGACCAACTTGACCTGATCAGACCATCTGATAGACTAGATCTGACTGATCAGATCAGACCAACCTGCTCGACCAGACTACCTGACCTGACAGACCAACCCGCACTGCTCAGACTAATCTGACCTTACAGACCTATATCAGACCGACTAGAATCAGACCAGATCGACCTGATTCAGATCAACTTTCCCTGACATACCTGACCTGATCAGACCAGATCAGACTGGACTAGATCAGACCAGACCAGACTCACAGATGATCTCCACATCAGAGTCTCAGACATTTACCTAAAGTTTTCAATCATTTCATCAACAGTCATGTGTGCAGGATTGTTAACGGTCACATGACACACAGCTAAAGTGAGCCAACATTTCATTTATTTAGTTTGTTAAAGGGTTTGTTCTCTGCTGAACACAGAAGAGATTCTGAAGGATGTTTGGAAGGAAACCGTTTCTGCTCTCCATTCACTTCCACAGTATTCTTGTCCAAACTACAGAAGCCAACGGCTAGCAGCATACCGTTACCAAAATTCTTCAAACTATCTTCTTTTGTGTTAAACAGAAGAAAGAAACTCATACAAGTCGAAGGAGAGTGAATTACAGAATTAGAAATTAATTTAATTTTTATTTGTTTTCATTTTATATAGGGCAGCATCACTGCGCCAAAAATACACATCACTATTATCTTGTCATATTTTAAATATAATTATATTTTTATTCCAATAGTTTACATTTTTATTATCAATGATAACTGTTATTAGTAGGCCTATTACTAACAGTTTTTTCCTCTAAATATAAAACATGAAGACAGAACTGTATTACCGTTATTATACGATTATAACTAGTGCTGTTTTGTTTACATAATGTGTGTGTGTACTGAGTATATTTATTATGCATATATAAATACACACACATACAGTATATCTTTTGAAAATATTTACATGTATATACACTGTATATATATATATATATAATTTATAGTACAATAAATATATTTATATATAAAAATGTAAAAGTATATATGAAATATATAATGCATGTGTGTGTATTTATTCTATATATACATAATACATATACCCAGCACACACATATATTATGTAAACAAAAACCTTTATTATGGATGTGATTAATGGTTTGACAGCACTAATTATAATTGTTTTGTAAAACAAACACATGATATTTTTCACTACAAGTTCCAATGCTAGTTCACTTTCAAGCAACTAAATCTTCAAATGATTCACTTCTACTTATAGAGTGTGAATGAGGTCGCGAGCTATTTTGAGAGAACGCTGCCTGTAAACTAACTCGTCTCACCCCGAATAAAATATGCTAGGATCTGGTCCGGGTACATACATATAACTGTCATAATGCCTTATAGTAAAAACTTTGATTTGTGATTCATAAGACAGAGTCCACAAGATTTATTTCGCTATATTTGGTGAAGCAGGTAGTGGCAGTAAACCCGAGGTAGTTCGTATTTAAGGTGGGTGATTGTTTGCGTGCAGAGTGCCTGCGTTAGTTGTGATTGGTGAAATCCTGATCTGGGAGTTGGGAGCAGGGTGGTCTGTTTCCTGTGGGATCAAGCTCATGTCAACGTCATTGTGATTGGAGGTTCAATCTCCACTTTAGCTGCGGCCGTCTCCTCTTGTAACACACACCACAGCACACACACACACACACATCAGAGGCACTGAAGCACAGATTCTGACAGCAGAGTAACGATGAAGAGCAGCTGATGATGATGAGCGTCTCACCTTGCGTGACTCAAGCAGCTGATGAAGGCCGACCACCAGGCCGGTGACAGAACAGGGCGACGAAGAAACAGCGATACAGAATATCAAACGTATCTCACAGTAAGATCTGCCGCTCACACAACACACACACACACACAAACACACACAGAGAGACTCTAGTCCAGTCATAGTATGTAGGCGTGACTCAGAGCGCCACCCGATGCTCAAAGCCCTGAACTCATGCGACCGCTGCCGCAGCCTTACGTCTCTCGCCAGACCGTTTCTCTCTGGTGAGGTGCGTTTGGTGAAGGGACGGCGTTCCTGGAACACGGCCCATGAAACAGCCGAGGGAAGGACACGATTCGTGTGAGGGAGAGGATCGAGTCCAGAGCGATTGATCAAACAACACACACACACACACAACACACACACACACACATATCGATAAAGACACACACACACAGCCCTTCACAAGCACACTCACTATATCACAACAAAAGAGCAAGGCAGTATATGGAAACCACGATTCACTCACGGCGACTCACACACACACTATGTCAAGTCTCAGACATCGCTGTTGATACTGACCCCTCCTCGTGCAAACCTAGTGTAGAGAGGCCAATTATACACACTCACACAGACTCGCACACACTCACGCGTCGCAGAAAACTTCACGTTGTACGCACACTCATGGGAGGACATTCGACCCTAGCGCAGCTAGCTCTGTTGTATCTAGGCTCAGCACACACACACTGTAAATGGTGGCATAGCAGAATAATAGCCATATGGCAACGACTCTCTCTCCGTCCCTTGCTATTCTGCAGATGGTGGTTCTAGCTCAAGATAGTTCTCTAGACAAACATTGGGCCAGGGGACTCTCTCTCCACACACTCACCTGCACACATACAGCACGCGGATACATCTTGAGCTACACTCAAAACACACACTCTCACTCACACACACTCTCACTCACACACACACAGACTCACGCTGCTGTCCCTGTAGTTGAGGTTGATGACGAGGCCGAAGGGCCGGCCTCCCATGGGCTCCGCGGGGATGAAGGAGTACTCGAAGGTGGCCTGACGCTGAGGAGGAACCTCGGTCCCCAGCTGCAGCGCTGTGAAGTTCTGGATGTAGAACTGGAAGTCCTGCGGGTACCGGAACGAGGCGTCCAGAGACTCCACCACGAAGTTCTCCGAGCCTTTATTGGTGAATCCCAGCAGGAACTTCACGATGTCGTTGGCGGGAAAATCTGTCATTCAGGAAGAGAACGAATGAATGAGCCGACAGAAGAGAAACACCCATCAGTCTGTGAATCAGAGTTCAGAAACTAAACACCGTGAGTGACTGACTCTGTAAACCTGACATATGAAATAATTATTATAATGTATTTTAGTAACAAAATAACTAATGCAATCTAGAGAATACTGAACAGAATGTGTCAACTCATTGTGCACTAAATCAGCCATGTCTCCTGGTGAATGTGAGATCGACTCGTTCACCTTCTCCTTTGACGAAGAGGATGGTGGTGTCAGCGTTGGGTGAAGCCTTCATCTCCCCCACCAGAGCTTCTTCCTCCTCTTCCTCCTTTTCTTCCGTCTGACAGAAGAAACGACAACATGAGCGTCTCCACTAACCGCTCAGATGACGAGAGGTTAATGATAGTTAGTTCTCTTACTAGTTCAGTGTTCTCATCGTCCTCCACCTCAGCTTCATCATCCTCATCCTCAGCCATCACATCATCAGCGGCATCTTCATCCACACCCTCCTCTTCCTCTGTAGCGTCCTGTGCAGAAACAACTGGCCCTGGAGACACACACACACACCCACACACACACACACACAGACAGAGAGAGAGAGAGAGAGAGACACACACACACACACAGAGAGAGAGAGAGAGAGACACACACACAGAGAGAGGAGAGAGAGACACACACCAACACCCAAGAGAGAGGAGACCCACACACCACACCCCACCCAGATAGAGAGAGAGAGACCACACAAGAACACAGAGAGGGAGAACACATCACACCCACAGAAGATAGAGAGACACACACACACACAGAGGACTTTGCCATTTTCACACTTAATATATAACCAGTACAAACATAACATTCCTACACATCACCAATTAAAAACCAAATTCCCTGAATCACACACTGTCACCAGTACCCCCCCAACACCCCATTTCCACTCAAAATAAAGGACATTATTAGTATGCTGATAATAATTATATTCAATCACCACTCTTGACTCCACTAAAGACTTAAACAGAGTTACCATATTCACATTTTCACCAGAATTTTTACACTGATGAGACTTTAAAATTACAAGTTTAGCTTGTCCTATTAGAAAATTGGCAAGTGTACATTGTTGCTGCCAGGACCTCCTATATCTGCAACCCAGAATAAATAGACTGTTGGTAAATGTAAAACCCAATCTTACAATAATTTTCTCCAATACTTCAAATAATGAACTAAGTCTAAAACATTCACCAAACATATGAAAAACATTGTCAAGAGCGTTACAAAATGGGCATACTGGTAAAACAGTCTCATTAATCTTAGACACAAAATAGTTTGAGGCTATAATACAATGTAGTATCCTCCACTGAATATCCCCACATCTCTTAGATATAGGAGGCTTATACAGCAACCTCCATGATGGATAAATCTCATCTGAAATAGAAAGCCAAGACCTCCATTTAGTATCTGGTCTTTGCTTCAATTGTCCCAAATGTACAGATTTGACACAAATATGGTATAACATTTTTTTCCCAATACTATGAAACACCAAAGCACTATAACCTTTCAGCAATTTTGTCTTACTATTATAATCAGATTCCCAATCTTTAGGAACAACCTCAACCTCAGGAAAGGTCTGAGAACTAAACCCATTCAGAATCCCATTATTAATAAATGAAATAAAAGTCTGAGGAAAAGATGCTCTAAGACTTCTAACTAATTCCTCCACAATTCTTACTGAATTTATCCCAACTTGATCAGCAATTGCATGTACAGTTCTCCATTGACCATTCTTTAAATCAATCAAGTCCATGACTTTTGTTAACCCAGCATTCAAAAATTTAATAATTAAAGATGATGACACATTTGCTGATAACTGAAAAAGGGGATTAAAAAAAAGAGGTTCAGCAACACCATAATGTTCATCTTCATGTCTCAGTATTTTAAAACAATTCCAAGATTGAATCACTCCTAAATAAAAACTGAAAGGTAAAGAATGCACTTTCTCCACCAAGCTCTTCTGCATTAGGAACAACTGTTTATCAATACCAAAACCTCCAAAAGTCTTCACTATATATAATCCAATCACACCCCAAGGCACAGGATCTGAACTATACAGAAGTTTTTGTAATGACTGTAACCTCATTGCCATGACTTTAGATTCCAAATGTATTAGTCCTTGGCCTCCCTCTGCCACAGGAAGATAAAGGATACCTGGAGGAAGCCAATGGCAACCATCCCCCAAAAAATTAACAAATGCTTTTTGAACTCCAGAAAGTAATTCCTTTGGAGGATCTAATACAGTACATTTATGCCATAACATCGAAGCTGCCAAATTGTTAATAACCAAACATCTCCCCCTATAAGAGAGATGTGGAAGAATCCATCGCCACTTCTGAATTCTAAGGATTACCTTGTCTGCTAGTCTTTCCCAGTTCTTTTCTGTATAGCTATTAGTCCCAAAATAAACACCAAGGATTCTAAAACCATCTCTGGCCCATCTGCATTGCTGAGGCAGCCTAGGAGATCCTACGCCCCGCCAGTCACCCAAAAGCAAGGATGCACATTTCTCCCAATTAACGCGTGCAGATGAAGCTTGCTGATATTTATTTAAGGAAGAAATCAATCTTGTAACATCTTCTGAGTCTTTTATAACTACCGTTATATCATCAGCATAAGCTGTAAGTTTAACTGAATCTACACTGGGGTCACTAGGAATCTTAAAACCACTTAGCTGCCTCCTGAGTGAGACTAACAAAGGCTCAATACAAATTGCATATAGAAGACCAGAGAGAGGACACCCTTGCCTTATTCCCCTGGATACAGAAAAAGGCCTCGTTAAGGATCCATTAATCTTCAACATACTATAAATTCCATTATATAAGATTTTAATGAGGGATACAAAATAAGGACCAAAACCAAAGGCTTCCAGAGTCTTAAATAAATACTGGTGATCAACCCTGTCAAACGCTTTTTCTTGATCCAATGAAAGAAACCCAATGTCCAAGTTATGCATTTTTGCCACTGTAATCATATCCCTCATCAAGAACAAATTATCAAAAATTGTCCTTTTGGGAACACAAAATGTTTGGTCCATATGTATGACTAATGCCATATATCTCTTAAGTCGATTAGTCAATGATTTAGATAAAATCTTAAAATCAACACATACAGGGGACCGGACGCCAATTCTTTAGGCACCCAAGATCCTCCTTTTTTGGGATTAATGTTAGAATTGCCCTTCGACAACTCAAAGGAAGGGTCCCTTGATCGATGCATTCAAGGAAAACTTCATACATGTCCTGTCCTAGCAGATTCCAAAAGGATTTAAAAAACCCACACAACTAACAAGCTCGGGTGATCTCTCACCAACCCATCACCGTACCCCGTAATACGTAGGGCGTGCTCTCTCCTGGATTGTGCCCAAAACAAGCGACAGGAAAGATGGGAAAGCAGCGCCAAAAGGCAAGGAGGGACAAAAGCACGAGGAGCAGGTGGATAGGTACGTGCTTTTGGAGGGGGAGAGGGCCAAAAAGAGCGCAGGGAGGAAGCAATAAAAGAATTCCCGAACGGGAGAAATCCGCAAAAGAAAGAGCAGAAGATAATTCCGTACCGTTAGCACAACCCGCCTCCCCGCCTCCTGGTATTTTCAACTGATGAAATCTCTTCTGTTCCCTTGGCTTTTTTTCAAGACCAAAAAAAAACGATGTAGGAGCATCCATATCATTCAACTGTGCAAATCTGGTCCTCAGCAGGGCTGTTTTTCCTCGTTCCTCCAATAAATTCTTTAAAAGGAGTTTATCATTTGCAACAGAGTCACAGAAAGTTGTATTATTGTGGGTACAGTCACTGCTTTGCCAAAGGATAGCTTGTTCAAGGGACTTCATTCTTGCTTTGAGAATTCCAGCATTATGTGCAGTGTACTGCTGGCAAAAATACTTAATTTGTGTCTTACCAACATCCCACCATTGACTCAGTGACTGAAAATAACATCTCTCCTCTCTCCAAGCATTCCAGAAAAGATTAAAGGAGTGAATAAAAGTATAGTCCTGCAATAATCTATTATTAAAGCGCCAATGTGATTTATAAGATTTAGAAACAGAAACAGAAACTACAATAGATACATAGTGATGATCTGACAGAAAGGATGGCGAAATCGAACTACTAAAAAACCTACCCCTATTGCCCTTTTCGACATAAAAACGGTCAAGCCTAGCTCCTGATATCTTATTAGAATTGACTTTTAACCATGTATACTGTTTGACTCCAGGAAAAGCCTCCCTCCACACATCAACTAACTTATGTTCACTAATTAATTTCTTTAACTTCACAGCAGAAGAATGGTGAGGTTCATCATGATTCCTATCCAAATATGAATTGACAGTACAATTAAAATCTCCACCAAGTATAACAATATTTCCCTGAGGACACTTTAATAAAGCATCAGAAAGTGTTTTAAAAAAAGAGATGCGTTCTTGACCAACATTCGGTGCATACACATTTATGAAAGAAAAATTAGTATCACCAAACACAAAATCAGCTCTCAAAATCCGACCAGGTATTATTTCAACCACATCTGGCTGCATACTAACACATGGAGAAAAAAGGATGGCAACACCTGCACTAAGGTTTGTACCATGACTCAATACAACACGGCCTTTCCAATCCCCATACCACTGTGCTTGATTTTGCCGATCTGTATGCGTTTCTTGCAACAAAATAACATCTGCCTGTTTTAGCCGCAGATAATCAAATAAAGCAACTCTCTTCCTTGCACACCGACAACCATTAACATTAAAGGTCCCAATGTTTAAGGTTGTCATGACGAAAGGTAAAAAAAAGCAAAAATAATACATCACCTTAATATCCATACCTTTATTAATGTTTATGACATGCGATTAGTCTTTTTTTAACGGCACTGACATGTTTCTTTAATCTATATCTTTTAGGCTGATCAAGCTCCTCCAATGAAGCTTTTCTCATAGCCATAGCACAGGAATCAACAAACAGTTGTAAATTAGAGAAATACTTCTCTAATTTTGGTCTTCGCTGATTAAAAGAATCATTGAGAAAATCATTAATTTGCTGAACTGTGTAAAAAGGTGTTTTTTTTCCTTGGGAACTTACATCAGTGAGATAGTCCACAATATCAGATTCCTCACTGTCAGAATCTCTATCTATGGACTGATCCTCACCTCTCTCAGACCGCTGATCCACATCAAGCTGTGACAGGCCTCCAGATGCTTGCGAGTCCCGAGACTCTTCCAGTCCCACGAGCTCATCTGGCCCCCTGGGGCGCTCTGAGTCACTGTCCCCCGCAGCGGCGGCCTCAGATCCCCCGAGCGCTGCACTGTGACCATCAGCGTTCAGTGAACACTCTCCCGCATTCTCAGCAGGACTGATCACTGCAGCCTCTTTCGGATTGTCATCATCTTTAGACAATGAATCCGACTCAGCTCGCTGATCAGTTCTCTCTCCGTCATCCCGGTTACCATTCTCCACGGCAGGAGCCACTTGCTCCGGAGGTGTTTTAGGCTCAGTCCCAGACTCATTTTGTTCAGCCACCTTATTATTAGTACATTTCAATTTTGTATGCCCGAAGACCCCACAAGAGAAGCATTTTAATGATTCCGTGCTGATAAAAATTGTATAATCTTTACCTGCCAAAGTCAATTTCGCGGAAACCTCCAAGCGTTGAGATTCAGCATTCAAGATCATAGCGGTTTGGCGTCTAAAAGACATAACGTGTTTTAACTCTGGATTTTTAACACCAAGAGGGATCATTTTAATCGGCATCATAATTTTACCATAACGGCTAAGTAATCGCTCGAGTGACTCGTTTGTAATGAACGGAGGCACGTTGGAAAGAGTTACCCTCTTTGAAGGGCTCGACAGCGGCAACACAGGCAAGAACACATCACCAACAGATAAGCCAACTTCCACTAAATGATGAACCATAGACTCTTCCCTCACAAACACAACAACAGCTTTGTTCATTCTAGATGCCGACAGAATATTCCGAGCACCTATCTCGCTACTAATAGCAGCCAGACAGTTCTCAACAGTAATGGATTCATCCGGAAAACACTTACAACCATGCCGGGCTGTTAACGTAACAAACCCATCAGAATCTGACGGCATTTTTACAACCCCCAACTAATTACAAATGATAGCAAACTAAACAAAACTAACTTTTCAAAGTAATAAAGAAAAAAGAGAAAACTCACTCAAAACAGCCGCCACTCGTTCAAACACTCACGCACTCCTCCCAGTCGCTCCGCACATGCGCACACACAGAGAGAGAGAGAGACACAAACACACACACACACAAAAAGAGAGACACACACACCCAGAGAAGGAGAGAGCGTAGAGAATACACACACCAGAGAGATAGATGATGAGAAGACACAACACACACAGATAGAGAGGAAAAAGATATAGACACACACATCAGAGAAGAGAGAAGACACCCCCACCCACACACACACAGAGAGAGTAGAAACTCTCTCCACACATCACACATTTCCCTTTGATTACAGGCACATACGAGAGTTTAGCTGCTAGTGAAGACATTCATCAAATTACTCTAACATAAAAATCTACTTATTATACCCTATCCGTCAAACGTTTATTGAATCACAGAGACACACACACCAACACACCCACAGAAGAGACACTCCACACACACCCACACAGAGAGAGAGACACACACACACCACAGAGAGAGCACACACACACACCCCACACACAAGTCAGAGAGAGACCCACACACACACCACCCCACACACACACCACCACACAGAGAGAGACACACCACACACACCACACACACACACACACCCACCAGAGACCACACACCACCCCACACACCAAGAGACACACAACACTCCAGAGCACACCACACACACACCACACCGTATACACACCCACCACACACACCACACAGAGACCACACACACACACACACACACAGAGACACACACACACACAGAAACACACACAAACAAACGCACGCACTCACACACACACACACAATCACACACACACACACACACTCACTCACTCTCACACACACGCACTCACTCACACACACACTCACTCAAACACACAAACACACACACACACAACCCACACACAACACACACACACACACCACTCCCAAACACACACACTCACACTACACACACACAGCACACACTCACTCACTCACTCACTCACTCCACACACACAGAACAGACTCCACACACACACACACCACTCACACACACACACACACTCTCCCACACACACACACACACCACCACACACCCCCACACACACACACACTCACATATATATTAATATCAGTCCAACCCACACTGTGCCCCTCCCGAGGTAATGCGATGAGACAGCGCACTGCTCGCGTTATTGATTATGTTTCAGCTATTACAGAGAGACGCGGTCTGATGGGAGCACGTAAACTCACCCTTACAGCGCACGTCGCGGGAAACGCCAGCAATAGCCAGCACAGCTTCTGTCTGCAACTTTCCATGACTCCGAAACAGGAACCAAGAGTAAAACCCTGAGAAGAAACGAGGAGACCGCCGAAGCGCTGGACGAACCCCACGCGCATGCGCTGCTCCTCATCCGGGACCCCGCTGACCGTCACTCGCGCAGGGGACACGTTTCGCCCATAGAACCTCAATACGAGCTGGCTATGGGCGGGGATTTCCGAATGCCTAAACTCATAAACACTAGATTGAGCTCTTCTTCTTCTTCTTCTTCTTACGTTTTTTTGGCGTGTTACATCCTGTGTGCATATCGCCACCTACTTTTGCTGTTATGCAGTCATGGTCTATTTATCAATTTATTCCTTGTTTTTGCTTTTCCTGTTCTTACACCCGTATATACACAAATATTCCTACTTAAATAATTATTCGATGCTCCGTCCCATTCCTTCTCCCCAGGATCCACCTGGCACTGTGTGTTCAGCTCCTCCAGACTAAATCCGTGGTCCCTAAAGATCCAGAATAGAATAGAGCATCCGCATTCTATATTTAAATCCTTTCACTTAACCCAGCAGTATATATGTATTTTATTAATATCCTGAATCCTTCTCTATCTCTGTTAAACTCATATCCTAATAAGTATTCCAAATCCTTATTTACCTTACCTTTCTTGTTTAAATATGATATTAATTCCTTTCTTTCTTCATCATACCTTGTACAATTATATATTACATGCTCCACTGTTTCTTTCTCCCCACAATTCCCACACAGCCCAGTCTCATGTATCCAGTTATGCACAGTGAAGCGTTCAATCCCGAGTGTCCAAGCCTCATCAGTTATAATAACCTCTTCTTTTATATTTCTACCACTTACACTTCTTTTAGTATTAACCCTTTTTTTTAAATATTATATAAATGCCTTCCCTTATTATCTGTATTCCATATACAGATAATAAGGGAAGGTGAGATTGCGCCGACGCTGATGGCTGCCTCCGTGGCGTGCTCCGCAGTTGTTTTTATGTTTTTGTTAGTTTGTCCTGTTTTTTAGTTATATCCCTGCAATCAGTTTAACCAGAGACGAATTGCTGGACATTCGGAAGTACACACCACCCGATATTTCACCGGTTTTCGACTATTCGGATTTTTTGCTGGACATTGTTGTCGGGGGAGCAGTTGCGCTGATCAAGCGCTTCAGGATGCGCAGACGGGGGAAGCGAGCCGGCGCGCTCGTCAAGCTCAGACAGCGCGGATTCAAAACGCCATTGCCTAGCATCCATCTGGCAAACCTCAGCTCTCTACCCAACAAAACAGACAAACTCATTCTGCTCTCCCGGACAAATAAGGATTTTTCAACTCTGCTGCTCTGTGTTTCACGGAAACCTGGCTGAAAGAATCCATTCTGGACAGCGCGTTGAGTCTCCCGGGTTTTCAGCTGTTCAGAGCGGACGCGACGCAGAATCAACGGGGAAATCACGCGGTGGCTGGACATGCTTTTACATCAATGAGAGGCTGTGTACAGATGTAATTGTGTTAAAGAAGATGTGCTGTAAAGATCTAGAAGTGCTCTTCATTAACTGCAAGCCGTTCTACTCGCCGCGGGAGTTTTGCTCTTTCATTCTCGTCAGTGTCTACATTCCTCTGTAAGCGCACGTGAGCTCCGCTTTACAACTCGCTGATCTGATCACAGACACAGAACAAAACACCCGGACTCTGTTTTAATCATTCTCGGGGATTTTAATAAAGCCAATCTCTCCCGTGAACTGCCAAAATACAGACAGCACATCACATTTCCCACCAGAGACAGTAATATATTGGTTCACTGTTACACCACAATAAAGAATGCGTATCACTCTGTTCCACGAGCAGCTTTTGGGCTCTCTGATCACTGTTTGGTTCAACTTATACCGATCTACAGGTAGAAACTGAAATCAGTTAAACCTGTATTAAGGACTGTAAAAAGTTGGACTAATGAAGCAGAGCAGGATTTATAAGCTTGTTTTGACTTCACTGATTGGAGCGTTTTTTGAATCTGCTGCCACCGATCTGGACGGGCTCGCAGAGATTGTAACATCTTATATCAGTTTCTGTGTAGATATGTGCATTCCTACCAGGACTCGTTTAACTTACAACTATGGCAAACCGTGGTTCACTGCAAAACTCATACAGCTCCGTCAGGCTAAAGAAGATGCTCACAGGAAGGGGGACAGTGTCTTATATAAACAGGCTAAATACACACTGGAAAGGAGATCAGAGTGGCAAAGAGGAATTATTCAGAAAAATTAAGGATTAAATTCTCTTCCAGTGACTTGGCATCAGTGTGGAAAAGTCTAAAAGCAATCACCAACTACAAGACACCATCCCACAGCACTGAGGCCAATCAACAACATGCTGAAGACCTGAATGAGTTTTACTGCAGGTTTGAAAAAACACCCCACACCCACCCTGAAAACCTCTCCACACAACCATTCACACCATTCACACCTCCTGCAACCCCCCTCTCCCCACACCTGCAATTCAGATCAGTGAAGACGAGGTGCGCCAGGCCTTCCGGAAGCAGAAAAGGAAAAAAGCACCAGGCCCAGATTTTGTTACACCAGCCTGTCTGAAATCCTTTGCTGACCAGCTGGCCCCCATCTTCACACTGGTCTTCAACAGATCACTGGAGCTGTGCTAAGTCCCTTCATGCTTCAAACGCTCCTCCATCATCCCCGTCCCAAAGAAACCCTAAATTACTGGACTTAATGACTACAGAACCTGTGGCTCTAACGTCTGTGGTCATGTAGTCTTTTGAAAAACTGGTGCTGGCCCACCTGAATGACATCACTGGACCCTTGCTGGATCCTCTTCTGTTTGCCTACAGAGCAAACAGGTCTGGGGACGATGCAGTCACATGGGACTGCATTATGTTCTGCAAAATCTAGACAGACCAGGGACTTACAGTATTGTGAGGATCCTGTTTGTGGACTTCACCTCGGCCTTTAACATTATCATCACAAACCTCCTCCTGCCCAAACTAACTAAGCTCTCCGTGCCCATCTCCGTCTGTCAGTTGATCAACAGCTTCCTGACAGACAGACAACAGCTAGTAAAGCTGGGAAAATACACATCCAGCACCCACACGATCAGCACTGGAGCTCCTCAGGGATATGTACTCTCCCCACTGCTCTTCTCCCTCTACAACAAAGACTGCACGTCTAAAGACCCCTCTGTCAAACTCCTAAAGTTTGCAGACGACACCACACTAATCGGCCTCATTCAGGACGGTGACGAATCTGCTTACAGACAGAAGGTCGAGCAACTGGCTGTCTGGTGCAGTCTCAACAAACTGGAGCTCAACACGCTCAAAACAGTAGAGATGGTAGTGGACTTCAGGAGGAACCCCCCTACACTCCCCCCACTCACCATCATGGACAACACTGTAACTGCAGTGGAGTCATTCAGGTTCCTGGGCACCACAATCTCTCAGGACCTGAAGTGGGACACTCACATTGAGTCCATTGTTAAAAGGCCCAGCAGAGGTTGTACTTCTTTTGCCAGCTGAGGAAGTTCAACCTGCCATGGGAGCTGCTGATAGTTCTACTCTGCAGTCATTGAATCCGTTCTCTGGCACTTCTATGTGTCTGGTTCAGCTCAGCTACCTAATCTGACCTCAGAAGACTTCAGAGGTTAGTCCGGACTGCTGAGCGAATCATTGTTACAACCCTCCCTTCTCTCCAAGAACTTTACTTATCCAGAGTGAGCAAAAGGGCTTGCAGAATCACTCTGGACCCCTCACATCCAGCACACTCACTCTTTGAACTGTTGCCATCTTGTCGACGCTACAGAGCTCTGAGCACCAGAACGACCAGACACAGGAACAGTTTTCTTCCCTCAGGCAATCCATCTCATGAACACTTGACAATAACTGTGGAACACACACTAGTTATTCACTCATACACTTATTTATCTAACACACATACTTAGTCTTCACCTCAAATTTGCACATAATATACATTACCTGTACATAAAAAAAAAAAAAAAAACAAAAAAAAAAAAAAAAAAAACAAACTTGTCCTATTGTATATACATCACCACAATTGTCGATTTGTATTTTTTATTCCTTATTTTACTTGTTCTATTTTTAATTTTATTATCTGTGTTTTTTTTTGTTATGTCACTGTCATTCTGTTACACTGTGGAAGCTTCTGTCACGAAAACAAATTCCTCGTATATGTAAACACACCTGGCAATAAAGCTCATCCTGATTCTGATTCATGTCTGATTCTTATTCTGATTCGGATAGGTCCTGCCAGTCTTTAATACTTGTTTCCTTAATAATAGTTTTAATTTCACCTTTACTTAAAGGAACATTAAAATCTATTACTTCTCTTCCTAAAGCATTTTTTGCTAATTCATCAGCAGATTCATTATTCTATTCCTACATGTGCTGGCACCCAGCGGAATCCAACTACCACTTCTTTTCTTTGTATATGCCATAATAATGTAAATATTTCACACAACAAATCTTCTCTAGAAGATTGCCGAGTAATCAATGATGTTAAAACAGAAGCAGAGTCAGAGCATACCACTACTCTGTCTGGTCTTACTTCCTCTACCCATGTTAGTCCTATTATGATAGCAACCATTTCAACAGTATATATTGACAATTTAGATGTTAATCTTTTAGTTATGGATATTTTAAAATCTGGAATATATATTCCTACTCCTGTAAGCCCTGTTTTGGGGTCTTTAGATCCATCAGAATAAATGTGCATACTTGCATACAATTTCCGGATATACTTATTTACATTATACTTAATACTACCCATTTCCTGCCATTCTCTTTTCTTATCCAGTATCTCTAAATCAATTTTAACATCAGGAATTATCCATGTTGGCACCTCTCCCCATACAGGTGACACACTACATTCTATATTTGTTATCTGATATTTCTCTGCTAACTGATTTATATTCCATCCATATCCTCTCCCTTTGTTATTTGAGTATTCCCAGCAATTATTTTAAATATCTTTAGCTATATGTTTTCCAGAGCAACTCTTTAAAGACAACCAATATAGCAAAGACAATTTAACTCTCCTCAAGCTCAATGGCTTTTCATTAGCCTCTACTAATAACGCATCGACTGGTGTTGTTTTAGTTGCTCTTAAGCATATTCTAAGAGCTCTATACTGTATCCTATCTAGACTCCTTAATAATGTTTCTGATGCTGAACAATAAATCATGCATCCGTAATCTATTATAGATCTAATCAAAGCTTGATATATTGTTAACATTGATTCTTTTTCAGCACCCCATTCTTTTCCAGCTATTGCCCTCATCACATTTAAAATCCTCCTGCATTTTTTATCTATTTCCTCAACATGCTTTTTCCAGGTATATCTCGCATCTAACCAAATTCCTAGATACTTAAAAACCTTTACTTGCTCTAAAGGTTTTCCATACAATAGTAGTTCAATATCTTTAGAAACTTCTTTTTTCCTACTGACCACCATATAACATGATTTATTTGTTGACATTTTAAAACTCCATTCTATACTCCATTTTTCCACCTTTTTAATAGCTGTTTGCATACTTGAAATCACTTGGGGTACATTTCGACCTCTCTTCCAAATAGCACCATCATCAGCATATAACGCACATCCCACACCATATCCTAAATTGTCAAAAATATCATTAATCATAATGTTAAAAAGAATTGGACTTGTTACACTCCCTTGTGGAATACCATTTTCTGCCTTAAAAACTGATACGCTCCTACTTGTACTATAAATGTTCGTTCAAATAAAAACTGAGATAACCAATTATACATTTTACCATCTATTCCTATCATTGCTGCTTTAATTAACAACCCTTCTCTCCATATTGTGTCGTATGCTTTTTCTATATCAAAATATACTACTACCATAACTTCTTTCATTTTTATTGCCTTCTCTATTTCGTTACTGACTTTTATTAATGCATCCATAGTTGATCTTTTACCTCTAAATCCACACTGATATTTACATAATTTACCTTTCTTTTCTAACTCATAAGATAATCTGTGAACTATAATCTTTTCCATTAGTTTACATAAGTTTGAAGTTAAAGCAATTGGTCGATAACTTCCTGGGTTTGTTGGATTTTTATCTGGTTTTACAATAGGAATTACTACAGCTCGCTTCCATATCTTTGGAAGTATTCCTTCTACCCATATTTTATTATATAACTTAAGTATCATTAATAATACACTATCTGACAGATGCTTTATCATTATATAACTTACCATGTCACACCCAGGAGCAGTATTGGCACATTTTTGTAGTGCTGTTTTCAGTTCTGTGATAGTAAACTCTGAATCCATACAACTATTATTACTATTTCTCTTCTTCATTATATCTGGATTTTTGTCTAAAATATTTCTTCTTAATTCATATTCTTCTCCCAATTCTATTCTATGTGCTTTTTCTAAAACCTTACCCAATATGTTTGCTTTGTTTATATCTGTTACTGCCACTGTATCCTCTTCAGTTAAAATTGGCATTTGAGTTGACTTTTTCCCTTTCCCACTCATATTTCTTAACATGTTCCATATTTTATCCATAGGCGTATCTTTTCCAATGGTAGAACAAAATTCTCTCCAACCTTCTCTCTTGGCATTCTTAATTATTCTTCTTGTGTTAGCTCTTGCTTTCTTGTATTTCACCAAATTACTTATATTTATATTTTTCCTAAGTTGTTTAAATGCCTTATTTCTTTCTTTTATTGCTTTACTGCACTCTTCTTTCCACCATGGAATATTTTTATTTTTCTGTCCTGAATTTCTTTGTGGTATATATTTTGTTGCAGCTTCCATTATTAAATTCGTAATAGAGCTGCAAAATGTTTCTACTGAATCTTCTTCTACTATATCCTTATATGTTTCACAATACTTGCTAAATGCATTCCAATCTGCTTTCTCATACATCCATTTTCTTTGCAAAAAACACCCTGTATTACTACTATTTACATTTATTTTACATACAATTGGAAAATGATCACTTCCAACTGTATTCTCACTACTTACTTTCCATTCACATATTTCAGCCATTCCATTTGATATTAATGTTAAATCTATACTTGATACCGTATTCTCTGTTATATTAAACCTAGTACCTTCTCCTGTGTTTAAGCATACTAATCCTCTATCATCCATAAATTGTTCTATTACTTCCCCATTGAGATCTATATTTTTACTCCCCCATAACCAATTATGAGCATTAAAATCACCACACCATAATTCCTTATTTCTTTTTTCAATATTTTCAAACAAATTTATTGAAATCTTCTTACATGGGTTATAAAAATTATATACCACAATTGATTCTTCTCTAAAGTATACTTCAACCACAACACATTCAATATCCTTAACCTCGTTTAATTCCCTATATATAGTTCCTTCTTTTATAAATGTTACAACCCCTCCCCCTTGTTTCCCCACTCTATCCTTCCGAATAGACTTATATCCTGGTAATACAAACTGCAAATTTGGCTTGAGCTATGACTCTTGTACACAAATAACATTTGGCATATATTCTAAATCTAATACAAATTTTTTGAATTCTTGACCATTTGCTACGAGGCTCCTTGCATTCCATTGTATTACGCTTATCACCATTAAGCTACTCAGAAACCTGGGAAGCTTCTACTGTTGCTGATCGAGTAAGAATCTCATGAATCATGTTTACTGAGATCCCAGAGATCCCTAGAAACTCTGTTGCAGCTTCTAGAATTGTTTTTATCTTGGCTGATCTACTTGGCAGCATAGCAGTTACATTAATTACCTTTACAATAAAGGCTAGAAAGTTCTCTTTTGTCATTATTAGTGCATTTTATTTTATAGCACACTGATGTTTACATTCAGGCTCCTTTGTTTTCCCTTTTTCAATGTTTCTTGAATCTTGTGTGATTTTGTCCCTTAACTCTTCCCTCCTGTCCTCCTTACTTCCACAGACCTTCACTGCTTCAGCATAAGTGACTTTATTCTCCGCCTTATATTTTCTCTTGCTTTAATTTGTACCTCACATCCCCCATATGCTGCACTATGAGGACCACCGCAGTTACAGCATTTTAGTCCATTCACCTCTGTACATTTGTCATATTCGTGTTCTCCTCCACATTTTGCACATCTTACTTTCCCCCTACACACTGCAGCCACATGTCCAATTCGTTGACATTTAAAACATCTTAATGCCTTGGACATACCTCTGACTGGATCTTATACAGTGGGTACGGAAAGTATTCAGACCCCCTTAAATTTTTCACTCTTTGTTATATTGCAGCCATTTGCTAAAATCATTTAAGTTATTTTTTTCCTCATTAATGTACACACAGCACACCATGTTGACAGAAAAACACAGAATTGTTGACAGTTTTGCAGATTTATTAAAAAAGAAAAATTTAAATATCACATGGTCCTAAGTATTCTGACCCTTTGCTCAGTATTTAGTAGAACCACCCTTTTGATCTAATACAGCCATGAGTCTTTTTCCATGAGTCTTTTTGGGAAAGATGCAACAAGTTTTTCACACCTGGATTTGGGGATCCTCTGCCATTCCTCCTTGCAGATCCTCTCCAGTTCTGTCAGGTTGGATGGTAAACGTTGGTGGACAGCCATTTTTAGGTCTCTCCAGAGATGCTCAATTGGGTTTAAGTCAGGGCTCTGGCTGGGCCATTCAAGAACATTCACAGAGTTGTTGTGAAGCCACTCCTTCGTTATTGTAGCTGTGTGCTTAGGGTCATTGTCTAACCTTCGGCCCAGTCTGAGGTCCTGAACACTCTGGAGAAGGTTTTCGTCCAGGATATCCCTGTACTTGCCGCATTCATCTTTCCCTCGATTGCACCAGTCGTCCTGTCCCTGCAGCTGAAAAACACCCCCACAGCATGATGCTGCCACCACCATGCTTCACTGTTGGGACTGTATTGGACCGGTGATGAGCAGTGCCTGGTTTTCTCCACACATACCGCTTAGAATTAAGGCCAAAAAGTTCTATCTTGGTCTCATCAGACCAGAGAAGCTTATTTCTCACCATCTTAGCAAACTCCATGCAGGCTTTCATGGTCTTGCACTGAGGAGAGGCTTCCGTCGGGCAACTCTGCCATAAAGCCCCGACTGGTGGAAGGCTTCAGTGATGGTTGACTTTCTACAACTTTCTCCATCTCCCGACTGCATCTCTGGAGCTCAGCCACAGTGATCTTTGGGTTCTTCTTTACCTCTCTCACCAAGGCTCTTCTCCCCCGATAGCTCAGTTTGGCCGGACGGCCAGCTCTAGGAAGGGTTCTGGTCGTCCCAAACGTCTTCCATTTAAGGATTATGGAGGCCACTGTGCTCTTAGGAACCTTAATTGCAGCAGAAATTTTTTTGTAACCTTAGGCCAGATCTGTGCTTGCCACAATTCTGTCTCTGTCTCTGAGCTCTTCAGGCAGTTCCTTTGACCTCATGATTTCATTTGCTCTGACATGCACTGTGAGCTGTGAGGTCTAATATAGACAGGTGTGTGGCTTTCCTTAATCAAGTCCAATCAGTATAATCAAACACAGCTGGACTCAAATGAAGGTGTAGAACCATCTCAAGGATGATCAGAAGAAATGGACAGCACCTGAGTTAAATATATGAGTGTCACAGCAAAGGGTCTGAATACTTAGGACCATGTGATATTTCAGTTTTTCTTTTTTAATAAATCTGCAAATTTGTCAACAATTCTGTGTTTTCTGTCAATATGGGGTGCTGTGTGTACATTAATGAGGGGGAAAAAAATTACTTAAATGATTTTAGCTGCAATATAACAAAGAGTGAAAAATTTAAAGGGGTCTGAATACTTTCCGTACCACTGTATATCCCATTAGTACCTTTTCGGGCATTTTCCCTTCAAATGTCAGCAAGATACTCATACTTTCCTGTCGTTGTCCTTCCTTGTTTTTATACAGTCTTCTCACATTAACAATTTTCCCTCCTTTTATATTTCCAAGAATTTCATCAGTGGTTATATATGTTGGAATTCCATATATTACCCCCTTTTCAACCTTATCTACTCCAATCTCTTTGGATGTGATCTTTTCCCCATTCATTTCTTTCATCTTTAGTAGTTTGTTTTTTTGTCCAACATCTTTCACTATTATCAGAACTCTCCCTTGTCCTAAACATTTAGCCAAAACAACTGTTCCAATGATTTTATCGATCGCTTTGGATAGTCCTATTGGATGCAAATGCTTTCCTGATCTCTTTTCAAATGTCAACATAACTTTAAAACCATTCTCCTCAGTATTTTGTACAATTTGATCTCTTGGATTTTTCTGTTTTGCTTCGTTGTTGTTTTTAATTGTATCTTGCGTAGTTACCACCATATCCCCCCTATCTTCCTGGTCCTTAGAAGATTTTTTACGTTTTGAGTTTTTCTTTCTTGAGTATACCTCCGTAAATCCTGACCTGTCCTCCATTATCGATTCTTCAGAATCTTCCTCCATGACTGCACAACAACAAACTTTTGTTCTCTGCTCTGCCTGTCCAGTCTCGTGTACTTTCTCGGGCCTTGCGGTCTCCACCCTTTGAGCTCTTCTGTGCGTGTTTTCTCTTTAATAAGTTTGATAGATTCTCGTTACATCATCATTCAGGTGTAAAACATTTTTCGGAGGTAGCATTGTCACGTGATAGCTGCTGCTTCTCTCAGCGCTCGTGTCAGGATGAACCAATCACAGGCTAGTCTGATTACCGAGTGTTTTAAAAACATTTGTAAAAGATTGCTGGAATGCACGCATGGGATTTGTATCTCGTGCATTAACGATCAGAATAAATCCATGTAAATAATTACACGTTAATGTGCAACTGCGTCTGAAGTTCAGCGCCTCCTACAGTAAACACTCATACTGCGCATGCGCCGCATCCGGGCCAGCGCTGACGTCACACGCACAGAGACGCGTGTCGCTTCAGTGGAGATTCACGCATGCGCCTCACGCTCACAGACAGAATGCTGAACAAAGCTTTTTATTAAGTATCATTTCAATAACTGTGGCACACTACAAGTTAAATAATGTTAACAGAACACAGTGAGGCGGGTAAATAGGTCAGAGTGACGATAAATGAGAGGATTTATCATAAAGTAAATAAAACAAACCTTCGATCCCATCATCCTCCTGCGATCCGAACACATACAATCACACTCGCAACCTGCTGATATTTAGCTTATAATTCATCTAGTGTCATGCATTTATCACGTACTTTACTCGTCTTAATATGACAGAACTCTGAGCAGAAAGAGTCGTTCTGCAGTGATTCACTGATTCAGAAGAGTCGTTCTGCAGTGATTCGCTGATTCAGAAGAGTCGTTCTGCAGTGATTCGCTGATTCAGAAGAGTCGTTCTGCAGTGATTCACTGATTCAGAAGAGTCGTTCTGCAGTGATTCGCTGATTCAGAAAGAGTCGTTCTGCAGTGATTCACTGATTCAGAAGAGTCGTTCTGCAGTGATTCACTGATTCAGAAGAGTCGTTCTGCAGTGATTCGCTGATTCAGAAGAGTCGTTCTGCAGTGATTCACTGATTCAGAAGAGTCGTTCTGCAGTGATTCGCTGATTCAGAAGAGTCGTTCTGCAGTGATTCGCTGATTCAGAAAGAGTCGTTCTGCAGTGATTCACTGATTCAGAAGAGTCGTTCTGCAGTGATTCGCTGATTCAGAAAGAGTCGTTCTGCAGTGATTCACTGATTCAGAAGAGTCGTTCTGCAGTGATTCGCTGATTCAGAAGAGTCGTTCTGCAGTGATTCACTGATTCAGAAGAGTCGTTCTGCAGTGATTCACTGATTCAGACTATGTGAATCAGTGCCATCAGGAGAAATGAAGACCTGACCGATCATATAGAGCTCTGACTATCAGCACAAGCAGCTGTTTACAGTGTAAAAACGATTGAATCAGCAGATCTGAACTGAATCAGATTAACAACTGAACGAATCTTTCACCTGTTCGGTTCCTCTGAGTCACTGATCAATCACACCAGACTCTGTTCATGCTGACAGATCAACATGTTACTCCAGTAAATAAACCAAACTCGTGTGACTAGTTAAAGCGAACAGCACATCTATGATGAACAGAACAGTGAACACTTTATAAATCTACAAACATTAGAAAAAGAGTGGTTTCTACATACAGTAGATGATTGTTTTCTACGTCACATGGCTTTTGTGCAGATCTGAACTGCTGACAGTGGTGTGTTTGAGCATCAGGACTCTGTTCAACCTGCAGACTCTAGACTAGCTGTTAGGGTTAGTAAACAGACCACTAGCTCACTGCAGAACTAGTCAGTGGGACTGAGTGAACAAGCACCGCTGCGCTTGGCAACACTTCAAAATGAAAGTTAAAGAAAGATGATGAAACTATAACCTCATTCAACTATCATCAATTAGATAATTATGGATTATTATTAACCTCCATTCACTATCAGATATTAATTCATCTGAATATACAGAAGCGTGTTTCTGCCACAGAATAAAAATCATACAAAGTAACTGACAATTTAACAGTTTTCTTCATAATTCACAGACAAAAAGTTACAATTCTGAGAAAATAAGTCAAGTTAGAAATTCAGAAGTGTGAGATATTTTGACTTTTTGTCTGAAGAGTACACGTTTATCTCACAGTTCTGAGAAAGTCAGGACTGCACTGTAAACAATGATTTTCTTACTTAGATATTTCCACTAGAATACAAGACAAAAACACTAAATAAGAGAATCATTTTTTGCAGCGTGTGAGATAAATGTGTAATTCAGAGAGAAAAGTCTAAAGCGAGACAAGAAAAAAGATATGAAGAGTTCATTTGCAAAAACATAACTCAGAAATCATGTTTTTTCATTGTGCACTCCAATTAATCTCAATCAAACTGGTTATTTTGATTAGGTTAAAAAATGCAGCTAACTAACACAATAAAAACATGATATCATAAAACATCTGTTATCTGTTTTTGCAAATAAACTCTTCATATAAAAAGCAATTACCTTTTTAAAATGTGTTTTCTGTGTCAGAAATAAGCTCATATGAGTATAATAATCAGCTCTTATCAGGCTTTGATGTCTGATGACACACAGACAGACGCGGGAGGCATGTTGTGTTACTGTGTGAATGATCTCAGTGTAAACTCTGCACGTAGTTCGCCGGAAGCATGCCAGACTTTCCGGTGCGCTGGACCGTGCCGAACATCCATCCCTCGTCGATGGGCTGAGTGTTAACGATCACGTCTCCGTCGCGGAAGGAAACCTCGTCGTGATCGTGAGCGGCGTAATCGTACAGCGCCCGGTACGCTCTCTGCTGGACACAGCACTTGTGTGAATGTGACAGAAATTCTAGAAAATTCTAGTATAGTATAAACCACTGTAGAGAAAAATGTGAGTGAAACAGCAGTGTGTGTGATGAAGCGCAGGGAGACGTGAGCGGTGTTTTCTCTCACCGTGTGTGGAGGAGAGCGAAGGCTGCGGACGGCCTGCATGTGAGCGTAACCCTGCTGCGGAGCGTGATGGGAGTGAGGCTGGAACACACCTGCATGATGCACAACATCACAAACACACAGTTAAACACTTTCATCTGCTCTCACACACACACACCTGCTGGAGGAAACCCGGACTGACTGCAGATGAAACAGGTTAATGTTGAGACAGAAACAGAAGATCATCATCATCATCATCATCATCATCATCACATCATCGTTTGTGGATCAGATCTTCGGCTGGGTGATGTTGAGTCAAACACACACACACTCTCACACGCACGCACACTCTCTCACACACACACTCTCTCACACGCACACTCTCACACACACACGCACACACACACACACACACACACACACACACACACACACACCCTCTCTCACACACACACACACACACAAAACCACCCCCACGCATCAAACTCACACACCACACACACCACAACACACACACCACCACTCACTCCTCTCCTCTCCACTCACACTCGCACACACACACCACCCTCTCACACACTCGCACTCTCCACACACACACCACACACACACACACCACACACTCACACACACACACTCACACACATACAAACACACACAAACACACACACACCACACCCACACACACCACACACACACACAACACACACAACACACACACACACACACACTCACTCTCACACACTCTCACTCTCACACACACCACACTCACACACACTCTCACTCTCACACACAAACACACACACTCTCACACGCCCACACTCCTCACACACACACTCTCATCACACACCCCACTCCACTCTCACACAACACACACTCACATCACACACCTACTCCACACACACACACACACACACTCCACTCTCACACACACACACACACACAACACACCCGCCGTCGATATTTACAGGGCGCTTTTCCCGATACCATTGTTTGCACAGCACTTTACAGCAAATTAAGTGTTATACAATCTTTAGGTGGTGCTTCACGTGGTGCGGTCAGTAATGTAATATGCAAAATGTACGGAAAAATCAAATAAAGACGTAATCAGTTAAGGTCAGGTCAGGAATCTTGTTGTAAAATTAATATTTCAGTTCCACCTCTCACTTCCAGTGTGCGTATCTTTATTTTAGGAGGAAAAGGGTCTGTTTTACAATGTATTTGTCTTGATCATTCATATCAAAGATTTCATTACACAAACACGGAGTCCTCCAGTAATGAAACGAGTGAATCTTGAGTGAGTCTTTGAATCATTCCATTCATAAATTCCATTAGATTTTGTTTAGTTGTCTAATATTTCTTCTTTATAATTGTGAGAGAACTACAACCTCCATTAAAAATAAAAAAGTCTCAGTTTATCCAGAATTGTGCCGCTCTATTTTGCACACAAACAGCTCTTAATCGAGTCTTTATGTAGCCTGATGATTTTTGTTCACAGTATTCAGCAGCAGTGTTGGGCGTAACTAATTACTAAAAAGATTTCTATTTCAAATAAACGCTGTTTCTGTTGAACTTTCTGTTCATCTGGAATCCTGAAAATAAAGCATCACTTTTCCACAAAATAGTGTGCAGCACGCCTGTTTTCAACATTGATAATAAGCAAAAGGTTTCGTGCGCACAGATCGCAGATTATACTGATTTCGCAGATCATGGACCTGAGACTGAGGAATGAGGCTCGAAAAATTGTAAATAATCTTCCTGACTTGGAGGACTCTCAATTCCTCAGCAAATCCAATAGCTCAGAAAAACTTCATGTTGAAACAGAAACTATAAGCTCTTTGTTTTCTAGCACTTTAGATATAGTTGCTCCTTTACGCTTAAACGATTTAAGGGGAAAAAAAAACAAGTTTTTCCGACACTGTGTTATAATAGTCACACTAACACCTTTGATTGCAGCTGGAAGAAAACAAAACTAGAGGTATTTGGTATTGCATGGAGGGAAAGTACTTCCATTTATAGAAAAGCTCTAAACACTGCTAGACATGCTTACCTTTCGTCTCTTTAAAGAAACAAACACACCCCCAGCATTTATGCATCCAATGGCTAAATGCACATAGAAAACAGATTTGTAATACTATTTCACTGCTTTTACTGAATTTTTGATCAAATAAATGTAGCCTCGAGCAGAAGAGACTTCTTTCAGAAACACTGAAAAATCTTACCAACCCCAAAATTCTGACCTTAACAACTGATGAAGAGCAAAACTTCAGCTACAAAACATGTTCAGAGATGAAAACAATGATCAAATGACGATTATTTACATGACACAACCTTCACGTCGGCCTGCAACAACTAATGCATTCAACAAATCATAACTGATACTGAAATGTGTCTGAATGGAGAAACACCACCATGATGAACATCAAACATTCTTCTGCTGCACACAATGTCTAAAACTTCACACAAAGTTCAATAAAGTCAGAAAGAATCATATTAATATTATAACTAACTGTGAGTATTTGTGATGGACTGACCAGCGGCTCCTGCTGATCTGTGGTCCATCTCAACCACCTGCGGCTGGACGCCATGGTAACCGTCGCCGGCACCCATCAGCTGGTCTCCATGGAGACGTGCCATGTGCTGCTCATCGAGGGTGTGTGTGGCGCCTCGACCACGCGAGCGCTCGAACTCTTCGTGATACTTCGCCTGAGAGAGAGAGAGAGAACGTCACACACACACACACACTCTCACAACACACACTCTCATGCAAACACACTGCAGGTGTGTGTTACAGTGCGGTTTGGTCTCTGATAAGCCCATGAGTGTTTATGAGCACACGCGTGTTATCGTTCGTCACCCGTGTGGCGTGTCAGTCACATGTTAATGCGGTGATGTCACACGCAGGCGTTGCCGTGGTCCTGCTACACGAGATTTCTGCACATGCCTCATTTCAAGCGTATCCAACTCTGAGCAGGAGTGACCTTTGACCTCCTGCAGACCACGCTGGTACTGCACCTGAAACACACACACACACACACACAAGCTTCTTTTAGATAATTTACATCATTTTGAATTTTAGGCACCCTAGAGGACCATGGTGAGTGAGAGACTGAGTGTGTGTGTGAATGTGTGAGAGTGTGAGTGAAAGTGTGTGTGTGTGAGTGTGTGTGCGTGCATGTGTGCGAGCGAGTGTGTGTGTGGATCTGGCCGTGTGTGTGTGGATCTGTGTGTGTGTGTGTGTGTGTTTGTGTGTGGGTGTGTGTGTGGGTGTGAGAGTGTGTGTGTGTGTTTGGGATCTGGCCGTGTGTGTGGTGTGGGATCTTGCCGTGTGTGTGTGTGAGTGTGATGGATTGGTGTGTGAACTGGCTCGTGTGTGTGTGTGTGTGTTTGTGTGTGCGTGTGATCTGGCCGTGTGTGTGGGGGTGTTATCGTGTGGATCGGGCCGTGTATGTTTGCATGTGGATCTGGCCTTGTGTGACGGTGTGTGTGTTGGATCTGGCCGTGTGTGTGTTGCGTGTTTTGTTTGTGGTGTGTGTGGATCTGACCGTGTGTGGTGCGTATGGATCTGGCTGTGTGTTGTGTTTTTGTTGTGTGGATCTGGCCGTGTGTGGTGTGTGTCGTGTGTATCTGGCCGTTTTTGTGTGTGTGTGTGTGTGTGCGTGTGGATCTGGCCGTGTGTGTGTGTGTGTGTGCGTGTGGATCTGGCCGTGTATGTGTGCTTGTTGGATCTGGCCGTGTGTGTTTTGTGTTTGTGTGTGTATCTGTGCCGGTTGTGTGTGAGGTGTGTGTGTGTTTGTGATCGACCATGTGCTGTGTGGTGTGCGTGTGTCTCTGGCCGGCTTGTGTATGTTTGTTGCGTTGGATCTGGCCGTGTATGGTGCTTGTGTATCGTGACGTGTGTGTGTGTGTAGTTGTGTGTACTCTGCGTCGGTGGTCGTGTGTTTGTGTGTGGATCTGGCCGTGTGTGTGTGTGTGCGTGTGTATCTGGCCGTGTGTGTATGTGTGTGTGTGTGTGGTCGTGTGGATCTGGCCGTTGTGTATGTGTGGTGTCGTGGTGGATCTGGCCTGTGTGTGTTGCGTGTGATCTGGCCGTGTGTTGTGCGTGTTGGATCTGGCCGTGTGTGGTGTTTGTGTTGATTCCTGTGTGTGTGTGGATCTGGCCTGTGTGGGGATCCGTGTGTGTGTGGTGGATCTGTACGCAGTGTTGTGTGTGTGTGGTGGATCTGCCAGGTGAAGTGTGTGTGTGACTCTCGGTGTGTGGTGGATCTGGCCGGGTGGTTGTGTGTGGGAACTGGCCATGTGTGTGATCTGTGGTGTGTGTGGTGTGATTCTGTGTGTTGTTTGAGAGTGTGTGTGGATCTTGGCCGGGTTGTGTTTGTGTTGTTTGTGTGTGTGGGTGGACTCTGCCCATGTGTGGTGGCTCTGGTGTGTGGTGGATCTGTGTGTGTGTGTGTGTATCTGTGTGTGTGGGTGTGTGTGTGTGACGGCCGTGTGGTGTGTCGGTGTGTGTGTGGCCTGGCATTTGTTGTGTGGATCTGTTGTGTGTGTGTGTGGCTCTGTTGTTTGTGTGTAGAGTGGTGTTTGATCGGCCGTGTTGTGTGTGTGTGTGTGTGGGGATCTGGCCGGGTGTGTGGTTGATCTTGCCGTGTGTGGTGCGTGTGGATCGTCCGTGTGTGTGTGTGTGTGGTCTGCCGTGTGTGTGGTTTGGAGTGCGCGTGTGTTCTTACTCTGTGTGTGTGGGGATCTGGCCGTGTGTGAGGTGTGTGTGTTGTGTGTGTGTGCGTGTGGATCTGGCCGTGTGTGTGCGTGTGGATCTGGCCGTGTGTGTGTGGTGAGTGGTGTGTGTGTGGATCTGCCGGTGTGTTGTGTGAGTGTGTGTGTGTATGGAGTCTGGCCGTGTGTTGTGTGTGAGTGTGATTGTGGTGTGTGATCTGTGTGTGTGTTGTGAGAGTGGGTGTGGATCTGGCGTTTTTGTGTGGTTTGTGTGTGGTGGATTCTGTCCATGTTTTGGGATCTGTGTGGGTGTGTGTGTATCTGTGTGTGTGTGTATCTGTGAGTGTGCATCTGTGTGTGTGTGTGTGTGAGTGTGTGTGGATGTGTGTGTGTGTGTTTGTGTGGGATCGGCCGTGTGTGTGCGTGTGGACTGGCCGTGTGTGTGTGTGTGTGTGTGATCTGGCGTGTGTGGTGTGTGGATCTGGCCGTGGTGTGTGTGGTGTGCGGTTAGATCTGGCCGTGTTTGGCGTGTTGATCCTGGCCGTGTGTGTGTGTTAGTGTGTGTGTGTGTGGAGCTGGCCGTGTGTGGTGTGTGGTGGGTGTTTTTGTGCTCTGGCCCGTGTGTGGTGTGAGTGTTAAGTGTGTGTGTGACTCGTGTTTGTGTGGACTGGCCGTTTGTGGCGGTGTGGATCTTGCCGTGTTGTGCGTGTGGATCTGGCCGTGGTGGGGATCTGGCCGGTTTTTTTGTGTGTGCGTGTGTTCTGGCCGGTGTGTGCGTGTGATCTGGCCGTGTGTGTGTGCCGAGTGTGAGTGTGTGTGACTCTGTTTTGTGTGGATCTGGCCGTGTGTGTTGCGTGTGATCTGGCCTTGTTGTGTGCGAGTTGTGAGGTGTTTGACTCTGTGTGTGTGTGGATCTTGCCGTGTGTGTGCGTGTGTGGATCGCCGTGTGTGGGTGCGTGTGGATCTGGCCGTGTTTGTGTGCGAGTGATGAGTGTGTGTTACTCTGTGTGTGTGTGGTGATCTGTCCGTGTGTGTGCGTGTGGCTCTGGCCGTGTGTGTGTGGCGAGTGTGATGTTGTACTCTGGTGTGTGTGGATCTGGTCCCGTGTGTGTGCGTAGTGTGTATCTGGCCGTGGTGTGTGTGTGTGGATCTGGCTGTGTGTGTGTGTGTGAGTGTTGAGTGTGTGTGTGTGTGTGTGTGGATCTGGCCGTGTGTTTGTGTGTGGATCTGGCCGTGTGTGTGTGTGAGTGTGGATTGTTGTGTGTGTCTCTGTGTGTGTGTGATCGTGGCCGTGTGTGGTTTGTTCTGCAGCCAACTTCTGTGAGACACCATATGGGCCGCTCCATGATAACTGCAGCTCCAACATTCATCATCACAACCGGATCATAACAATCCTCAAAAACACAAAAGAGCTTGATTAATATTTCAGTCTCCAGTCATCTCAACACAAATATTGACTTTCATCTTGACTACAGGAAGACTATTTCTATAAAACTACTTCACACTACTTCACAATCACAGGAAAAGTTCAACGCTTTAACCATCAGAATCCAAAAACATAAACAGGGTGAAAACTACAGGACAGCCTGAGCAAACCCATCTGTCTCTAGCGGTGTTTACAGCCACCTATTTTTATGTGCATTTTGGAATATCACATAAAAAAAAAAAAACGCTGGATGGAAACGCCAATGCGCATAAATTCTAAAAAAAAGCTATTCACACAATGAGTAGGATAAAGTTTTTATCTATAAGAAAAACTGTTCATAAACTACCATGAAAACACATTACCGATAGTTTACTCCTCGCCAACAAAAAAGTAATGTGACTTTCCCGCTAAGAGACGGGATAAGCTGGACTACAGCGACCGATCGTGTTCACAGACATCTGAAATGAGTTTCTGGTCGTTCTGAATTCCTGGCACAGTCTGTCATCAAAGGATGTCTGTGGAATTACTGTCTCACACGACTGGCGTTTCCTGAAGAGCAAGCGCCGCCTCCGAAAGCATTGCTGCTTTATTGTTTTCGTCTGCACTGCTCTGAATTCTGAAATAGGAAATTATTTATTCATGTCTTCTCCTAGTTTCTTAGTGATATTTTCAGTGCGGACGTCCTTACAGAAGTGACGAGTTTTGTTCCTCTTTGACTGTTGATGGAAACTTCTGTCGCGACGTCACACGCCGGCGGGGCAGACCTCAGGCGACCAGAGACATCAGTGATTTTTACTCTGAAGATATTATATTATACATATTATACATTACGAATATTATCTATTATAAATCCTGTCCCAGTCAGACTGAGATCAATCTCACCCTCGTCTCAGTGTGATCTCAAGTCGCTCCATTCCGGTCGCAGCGAGTGCCCTTTCATTACATCCAGGGCCATTAGTGTGAATATGGTGTGGTTTGTTTCATCAGAGACCAAAGCACCTCAACACACACACTCACACTCACACACACACAAACACACCCACACTCACACACACACACACACTCACAATCACACACACACACACTCACACACTCCACACACACACACACACACACACACACACACACACACCACTCACGTTACGGATGTGCCTCCTGTGTTCTTCTGAGTCTCTCAGCTCCGGTGGTGTCTGTGACGATACTGAAGCCGCGGCCTTTGCTCTCCTCAAGTCTCGCTTATAAAAAAAAAAAAAAAAGCTCACCTGCAAACATCATGAGGACAGGACACTGCTCAATCAGTCACAGAGCCATTCTGACAGTAAATATCAGTGACTCTCGCCGTCACACCAATACTGTGATCACAGTCTGTCTGATCCAAACACACGCATGTGACTGACAGCAACAGCTCAGAGTGAGCGAACGAGCGAATCACTTCCTGCAGGACTGAGATTCTACGAGAGGAGCAGCATCTGCCATCACCTTCTGTCAGCTCAGCTTGACACACACACAAAAACACACACAACCACACACACACACACATCACTCAACTCACTCACTCACTCACCTCAACACTTCACCCTCACCCCGGTCACTCAGACACACTCACTCAGACACACACTCACTCACTCACTCACACACACACACACACACACACACACACTCACTCACTCACTCACACACACACACAGTCTCACACACACCACACCACTTCCTACTCCCCCGCAAATCACTCACTCACACACACCTCACAAGTCAGAACCACCCCTCCGCAACTCACAATCCCCTCACACCACACACACACACACCCTCACTCCTCACTCACCACACTCCTCACTCACTCCACCACACACACCCACACACTCACTCACCCACTCACACACACCCACACACACACACACACACACACACACACACACACACACACACCCCCCACTCACACACCCAACCTCCGACTCACATCACCTCACACACACACTCACATCGACACGACACATCACTCACTCACTCACACACACACACCCCACCACACTCACATCACTCACTCACTCACGCACACCACACACACCCACACACACTCCCCTCACGCACGTCACACACACACTTCACGCACTTCACACACCACCCCTCACTCACACACACACCACACACCACACGCACCACAACACACTCTCACACTCACCTTTCTCACACACACACTCACTCACTCACTCACTCACTCACTATCACTCACACCCACACACAGCTCACCACACGCCTCACTCACTCACTCACACACACACTCACTCACACACACACACTCACACACACACACACACACACACACACACACAACTCACAACACACTCACACACAATCCACTTTCCTCACAAACAAACTCACTCACCTCACTCCCTGCACAATCACTCAACTCACTCCACTCCCGCCACACCACCCACACTCACACCCACACACCTCACCGGGCACACATCCCCACTCACACACACATCTGTAACACACACTCACTCACACACACACGTCTCTTATGCAACCATCTTCACACACTGTCAAAGGGTTTTGTTTAAAAGCCTAAAAGAAATCTAAACTGGTTTCACTGAAGTCTGACATGATTCACTATGACTGAATCAAGCAGATCCTGAGTGATTCATAGTTTGCTTCATGATGAGCAGAAGCACTGTGTGAATCACATATTTTACAGTGAGCGCAGTGTTTTATGATCCGATCAGAACAGAGCCGTGACCAGTTTTTAGGTCACAATCCTCTGATGTAAAACACAGACACACTGCGCTGTGATATGTGGGACATCAGCGTCGATCTCACGGCTCAATCGACTGAACATAACGAGCGAACGCGGCCGGAGATCCGAACGAACTCATCTGAACGCCTGGAAACACAAACAATGCAGAACGTGAAACATTTATCACTCAAAGCGCTTCTCTGTTCAGTTCCCAGATTGGCTCAGAGTTTCGCGTGGCGAATAATCTTTGTGATCAAACGTCAATGTGTAATCAATAACAGACGTGTGACGCCGGTTTCCAGATATCTGCAGTGTTTCTGCTCTAGATGAACATCCAGAAGAGTCAAAGGAAGACGGCGCAGAAATCTGGGCCACCATCAGAAAACACGCTTTGGATTTCTGCTTAATGCTTTGATCCAAGATTCAACGTGAGATGAGTCCTGGCCCGGAAACACAGGTGTGACGCTCACCTGACTCTGTAGCTCACTCTGCTGCTTCAGACGCAGGTTCTCCGGCGTGTCCGTCACGATAGTGAACGACGTCTTCGGATAGTGACTGCAAACAAAACACAAACAACTTACAGGTTTTTTTCAACTGCTTACACACATTTTCAAATCTGATCTTCAATCCGAGTCGTTTATACTGTCAGACGTCACATACAAGGTCCTGCTGAACGTCTGCTGTGTGAATTCCACAATAAGAGCAATAGCGTCTAAGCGTTTCCATGTTTGGGTGGATTTTTCCTTTAACGCTCGACGAGAGCTAAAAATGAATCTGTTCTCCTGTGACCGCCGATAACCTTTCTGCCTATCATCAGTAAATCATCGTCAAACTCTGGAATAACACAATGCCTTTTTTTCACTGCTATTGTGTGATAAAAATAAAGCATGAATGCCATTCGACACTGAACGGTTGCCCTGCAACCCGAGACCCGCCCCCAGACACAACACCAATCAAGCTCCCTCTACCGATCGCAACGGGAAGTCAGGCCAGGAAGTGACGGAGTGACTGCCTCCGAGGGAAGAACATTTCCCGTGAGCTCCATCTCTTGCCTGCGTGCGTTCAGCAAAAGAGTGGAAACTGACTGGAATCTGATCCAGTCCACATGCAGGATTTGTTCTCGGAGCTTCCTGTGGTCATCCCACCAGGAAGCCAAAGCATCATTGTTTTGGTATCTTAGTGGGTGGTGGGTCCCGACGGCCCTGCAATTACAAGCTCATAAACCAGAGCACGCGACTCCTAGAGACACAGCTCGAACCATCGTGACGAGTTTCACCGTCCGGAACAGACTCTTCTGCTCACCAAGACGGAGCCTGTTTATGATTCAAAAATATTGAAATAACTGTTTTCAAAATCAACATATTAGAATGACTTATGAAGATCATGTGACGCTGAAGACTGCAGTAATGATGCTGAAATACAGCATCGCGCATCACAGAAATACATTACAGTTTACAATATATTCACATAGAAAACTGTTATTTTAAATTTTAATAATATTTCATAATTTTACTGTATTTTACTGTATGTTTTAATGAAATAAATGAAGCTTTGTTGAGCAGAAGAGACTTCTTTCAGAAAAATAAAAAGCCTTAATTATTCCAAACCTTTGAACAGTACTTCTAACGTTTGGTGGAATAAACACACAAAAGAGGAAACTCTCCCGTCACACAGCAGCACAAAGTTCATTTGAAGATTCACAGCAGAAGCAGCCAGTGTGTTGTGTGTGTGTGTGTGTGTGTGTGTTGTGTGTGTGTGAGAGAGAGAGTGTGTTGGGTGTGTGTGTGAGAGAGAGAGTGTGTGTTTTTGTGTGTGTGTGTTGTGTGTGGTGAGAGAGAGTGTGTGTGTGTGTGGTGTGTGTGAGAGAGAGTGTGTGTGTGTGTGTGTGTGTGTGTGTGTGTGTGTGTGTGTGTTTGAGTGAGTGTGTGGGTGTGTGTGTGGGAGAGAGAGAGAGTGTGAGAGAGAGAAAGAGTGTGTGTGAGAGAAAGTGTGTGTGTGAGAGTGTGTGTGTGTTTGTGTGTTTGTGTGTGTGTGTGTGGGTGTGTGTGTGTGTGTCTGTATGTGAGTGTGTGTGTGATGTGAGTGTGAGTGTCTGTTTGTGAGTGTGTGTGTGTTGAACAGGTCTTCTGTTGTGTTCAGGACTAGAGTTATTCTCGTCTCCACTAGCAACTCTGCTCACTTTGTTTGAATCGTGACGCTCAATCCTCAGAAACAAAGAGCCGCTCTGTGGGACACTGAAGCTCTGAGTCTGAGCCAAAGAACACGGCAGGAACCTGAAAAACAGGAGCAGTGACCATCACGGCTCCGTCTCAACCAACACACACTTACTAGAGAGCACACTCGATGCCTCCTGATGATACACAGGTCAGATCAGATCAAATATGAAGCTCACGGCGCTGAGAGTTCAGTTCAGACTTCAACATCATCAGCAATGTCAGTATATTCACACACACAAATACATAATTAGGGTTACAGTTGGTATTAGTTATCATTACAGGGTTTTTACAGTTAACTAACTTAAAAAAACATTTTTGCTACTTAAATTAAATTAAACTAAAATAAATAAAATAAAGCAAAATCTTGAAAGCCTCTCAGTGAGCATGTATTGTATATAAGCTGTTTGTAAGGGGCAGTCAGTCATGACGTCTTCATGTGCGTGTCACACTCCTTCATTCATCAGGATCAAGCAGCTTCTGTGTTTTACAGCAGCGTAACACTGATTAAACAGTAAAATCCCAAACTGAAGAGCATGAATTTCTGTCCTGATTTGAATGGTAATGAAGGAAATAACAGAAGGAGATGTTTGTGAACGAGATCAACCGCTCTGTTAATCATTTCAGCTCATTTGTTTTCATCATCACACAAACGAGCGCTTCCTCTTTGATGTGACATCACGTGTGACCACGCTTGAATGGACCGGACCAGAAGAAGAGGTTTCCATAGCAACGGCCCACACACATTTGTTTTCTTAGTGAGGACATTGCATAGACTTTCATTGGTTTTCTATCAGGTTAATTATATTTTCTATCCCCAAACCCGACCCCTACCACTAAACGTACCCATCACAGAAACATGTACAGAACACAAGATCTACATAAAAATCATCCATCCCCCACCCCTCCTCAAATACCTTCTTCTTCAGTCATACTCATCCGCTGACCACATTATCAACACTCTCTTCAGGACACTGGTACTTTCCCGCATCATCAGTCTCGGGTAAGCTCACTGCTTTAAAAAACCCTCTCTAAATCCAGCGCTTTTAGAAAACGACAGACCGTATCCCTTCTTCCTCATTCCAAAGAACACTGAGCGAGTTTGTGTTCACCAACTCTCTATTTCTCACACAGAACAACCTCTTGGACAGCAACCAATCTTGCTTCAAAAGCGTCCACATCAACTGAGACTGCCTGGCTCTCGGTTACTGAAGGCCTGAGACTGGCAAGAGCAGCTTCCAAATCCTTCGTGCTTATCTTGCTGGATCTGTTTGCTGCTTTTGACACAGTTAACCACCAGATTCTCCTGTCCACCCTTATGAAGATGGCATCTCAGGAACCACACTCCAGTGGTTCAAGTCTTAACTCTCAGGTAGGTCCTTCAAGGGTGTCTTGGAGGATGAGGTTTCTAAGTCACAACTTCTTGCTACTGGGGTTCCTCAAGGCTCAGTGCTTGGACCGCTTCTCTTCTCCATCTACATGTCATCTTTAGGATCTGTCATACAGAAGCATGGCTTTTCTTATCACTGCAATGTTGATGACACTCAACTCTACTTCTCATTACAACCAGATGACCCGACAGTACTCTCGCCATTGCCGCCTGTCTGAGAGACCTTTCTAGCTGGATGAAGGACCATTCACCGTCAACTCAGCCCTTACTAAGACAGACTGCTTTGGTCTCAGCAACCCAACACTTCCTCACAACCTCTCGCTACAGCTGGGTTCATCAATCATACTCCTCCAGAAGCCAGAACTTCGAGGTGTGATCGAGGATCGTTAAGCTTCACAGACCGATTGCAACAACTGCCCGCTCCGCCACTTTGTCCTTATACAAACATTAGGAAAGATTCGACCCCTTCCTGCATAGCATACTGCCAACTCCTTTTCCCTCTTGGTCTCTCCCCAGACCTGGACTATTGTCTCTCTCTTGGGCGGGCCTTCCTAGCATGCACTATCAGCCTCTGCAACTTGATCCAGATGCAGCAGCCGAGAGGGTCTTCAGTGAGCTGAAGCAAGCCACGGTACTCCTCTCCTCATCAGGTTACACGCTACCAGAGCCGCTCGCATCAAATCAAGGTACTGAACAGGCTTCCGACAACCTCACGGCGCTGCCAACCAATATACCTAAACCTCGCTAGTTCAACTTATGCGCTCCAAAGCTGTTGTTCTGCATGGAACGATCCTCGGGTTCATCCCAACTGCACAAAATCACTCTCGCGGACCTTTTTCTGGACTGTGCCCGGCTGCTGGAACGACCTCCCGATCTCAATCCCAGCAGCTGAGTCTTTAGCCATCTTCAAGAAACAGCTAAAGACACATCTCTTTGCTGCCAGCAACCTTACCAACTAATATAGCACTTACCTATCTATAAAAAAAAAAAAAAAAACCTAGCTACGTGTATTGTGCAACTGAGACTGTGTCATGCACTTGTATACTGTTTGTATCTCTCGCCCGCCAAAGAATGCGTTGGTCTGATTGCTTCTATTGTTCTCATTTGTAAGTCGCTGTGGATAAAAGCGTCTACTAAATGATTAGATGTAAATGTAAAACATATTTTGGCTGATTTATAACCCTTTTTAACTAGTGAGGACCGCTCACACACACACACACACTCTCTCACCCACCACACACACACACACACACACCCTCTCTCTCTCTCACACACACACACACACACACACACACACCATCACTCTTGGCACCGTTACCGTTTCCTTCCCCGGACACACAGAAGCGCTTCTGTTTTCATAACGCACAGGCGTCAGACTGAATCCTCTGACAGACACAGCTGCTGATCGTCTAGAAGAATCAGTTCATAAAGAAACAAAACAAAACATATATGTATATGCTATCATATCAAATATGATCTGTCCTGAATCAGACGAGGTTTACAAACCTCACTCATCAGGAGGTTTATAATAAACACAGATGTCAGTGTTTAAATATACGATTCAACCTTTTCAAAGAGCGGCTCTGCCCATCCTGCTGGAGCTGAAACACTGAGGAAACATCTGACTTACGTTCTGATGCTGCTTCTGGAGACAAACACTGAATCACATGCACTGTATCTGATAACAGTGGTGTTTATAACTGCATTTCTCTGTGGTGTGATGATTAAACACAAACGAGTGCAGAGATGAAGCTCAGCTCAACTGAGGCTGTGAGGAAATCTGGACGCCTGAAGCGCTTGGATCGGCCCGCACACTAACCTGATTGTGCATCAGCACGCACACACACACACACACACACCACCACACACCACACACACACACACCCACACACACACACACACACACACACACACACACACACACTGTGTTTAAGGGTTACATGTGCTTCTACGAATCAAATACACACTAAACGCTGAACACATATGAAGCACAGGTCGATGATCACAGAACCTGCTGAACACACACACACACACACACACACACACCAACCCACCTGGCTCCTAATCATGTCTCTAGCTTCTCTCTGTGGTTTCAGAGCGTGAGCGTGGGGTGAGTGTGGGTGTTTCACCCCTGAGGGCAAGCGTTTGGCCCACATTCACACTGACCAGCACACACACACACACACACACACACACACATACAAATATACATACAGCGATGTGTTTAATGATGTGTTATTATATAATTCAGCACTTGTGTGATATGAGCTGCATTATATAAAGATGAAAGAGAAATCTCTAGCGTATTAATGAGCCTCAGATGCATTTCAGCTCCATCTGATACCATCAGAACACAAACATCTGAACAGACAAACAAACATTTGAACACAAAGTATCGCTTGCTAAGGTGCTTAGGTGCTGACCTAGGTTGTTGCTATGCAGTTGCTAGGGTGTTGTGGGAGGTTGTCAGGGAGTTGCTATATGGTTGCTAGATAAACACACTCTGACCTGAATAACGACCTGATCATTCAGTGAGAAAATAAGCGTAAAACTGAACAACAACACTGCTGGAGGAGCTCCAGGACGTTCAAGAGACGCTTAATTTCTTCACTTTCATCTTCTGGGATTATGCAGGAATCTGACGGCGTGGAAGGTGGAGCAGGGCTGCGTTTCTCAAAGCCAGCGTGAGTTTAAGTAGACAGAATTCAACGTTTGCTTATAATTGTCAGACATTTAGCAGCGGTTCTTCAATCATGAGAGTCACCAAACGTCTGTTTCACAAATGTCACACAAAGTAATGAGATCAAGCAACAATGTGCAAAAGGTCACCACAAACCGACATTTAAAAACAATCAACAGCAAATAAAGAAAATGCCATGCTACTGTGCCAACATTTACAACAGTCACTCAATTAACCCTCAGTCATGTGACCTGACTCCTAACGAACACACGACTCAGTCACACCAACCACACAGTTAAACAGGTTCTGATGACTGTGTGTGTGTGTGTGAGTGAGACACGAGTGAGTGTGAGTGAGTGTGAGTGAGAGTGAGTGTGTGTGTTTGGTTGGTCGTGTGTAGTGTGTTTGATAGAGGGGTGCGGTTGTAAGAGGGTGTGTGTGAGTGTGCTGTGTAAGAGTGTGTGTGTGTGAGAAAGTGTGAGTGTGTATGTGAGAGAGAGGTGTGTGTGTGTGTGTGTGTGAGTGTGTGTGTGTTTTTGTTTGTTTGTGTGTGTGTGTGTGGGTGTGAGAGGGTGAGTGTGTGTGAGAGTGGGTGTGTGTGTTGTGTTTGTGCCGTGAGAGTTTGTGTGGTTGTTTGCGTGAGAGTGTGTGTGTTGGTCTATAGTGTGTGTGTGAGAGTGTGTGTTGTGGTTTATTATGAGATAGTGTGTGTGAGATTGTGTGTGTGTGCGGGTGAGTGTGCGTGTGAGTGGGGTGCGTGAGATTGTGTGTGTTGTGAGTGAGAGTTGTGTTGTGTGTGTGTGTGTGTGCGTGTGAGTGTGTGCGTGAGAGAGAGTGTGCGTGTGTAAGAGAGTGTGTGTTAATGTGATTCGTGTGTGGTATCGTGTGTGTTTGTGTGTGTGTGTGTGTGGGTGTGTGTGTGTTGTGTGTGTGGTGTACTGGTTTATATATTCTTGGGGGACTTAAACCAGACTACACACGACTCATGCGACTCGTGATCTACGGTTAGGAGCTGACGCGTAATTTGTGAGTCCCCCAGGTACAAAAGTCCTTTTATACATCGACAGAATGCAGGTTTTAGCCGTGCTGAACTACAAATCTAAAAATGCAGAAAGCATCTCCTGTGACGGGGTAAACTGGTTCTCACAGGGTAGGGTTGGGTAGGGCATAGGAATAACGTCTGTCATACCCAGTAGACAAAAGACCATTACGTCCTCATGGAGAAGCCCCCATAATGGATAGCTTACCAATACGTGCCCTGTGCTGGTGGAGTGTGTGGGATCTCTGTTGTGTGTGTGTGTGTGTTGTGTGTGTGGGTGTGTGTGTGTGTGTGTGAGAGTGTATGTGTGTGTGTGTGTGTGTGTGTGTGGGCGTGTGTGTGTGTGTGTGTGTTGTAAGATTTGTGGTGTGTGTGTGTGCGTGTGTGGGTCAGAGCAGAGGCGCTTCCTCTGAAAGTTCTTGATGAAACAGCAGCGTTTCTCCAGACTCCACAGCACTTCTTTCATTTCTCTCTGCGTCTCATAAAGGCTCAGCGCAGGATAACAAACACACCGGGACGTGCGCTTTGATGAGAACTCAAAACAGATGAAGGAGAGTTACCTGTGAAAGCCACCGGCTACACAAAACAAACAGCCAGAGAAACTGAGACGACTCCATCAGCTTTAACCACCGAGAAGATCCCATAAACTCTAAGATAACACCACAGCTATAACGATCACGGCACAGAGGAAAGATATCGCTGGAATCACTTTAAGAAGGTATTTTGTCCAGCTGATTGACAGCCAATCAGAATCCCTCCTGCTGTAAGAGCTTGAGCATTTAAAGTGACAGATGACAAAACTCCAGTGCGTGGGTTTAATAAACAGAACGTTATCGTCCGCTGGTGTGGATGCTAATACAGTTAGTAATCATTACAGTTAATGTTACACGCATTATATTGCTATCACGTTATTGCTATCATTATAGTTATCGCTGTAGTTACTATTATACACATCAATATAATTACTGTTATAGCTACAGTTAATGTTATAGTTAGCATTAAGAGTTTTCATTTTAGTGTCACTAACCATTATAGTTATAGCTATCAGCATCATTGCATTCAGACTCGTGTTACATGTATCATTATACAGTTATTGCAATAGCTATGGTTACAGTTATCGTTATTGCTATAGTTACTGTTATGTTTACATTACAGTTATAATTATTGTAAGGGGTGTTTTATTGCAGTTACTGTTATGATTCACATTCTAGTTATGGTTATCAC
>JADLZN010008578.1:545000-550000 GCA_018155175.1 Sinocyclocheilus anophthalmus | reverse complement strand
TAACTCTCATTATTGTATGTGTGTGTGTCAGTAACAGCGTATTATTGTTGTGTTCGTACTCTCATTATTGTATTTGTGTGTTTCGTACCTCATTTTGTGTTCAGTAACTCTTAGTTATTGCATTGTTCAGTAACTCCACTTATTGTGTACACTCTCTGCATTGCGTGTCGTAACCCTTATTATTGTATGTGTGGCCTGTACTTATTGGTGTGTTTTCATAACTCCTGCGGGGTGTCAGTAACTCTTATTTTTGTATGCGTCAGTAACTTATTATTGTGTGTTTCAGTAACTCATTGTGTTTCTAACACTTAGTGATTGTATGTGGCACATTAACTTATTATTGTCGTTGTGTTTTCAGTCAACTCTTCCTTATTGTGTGTGTCAGTAACTCTCATTATGTGTAACGCTCATTGTGTGTCCGGAACGCTTTTATATGTATGTTTTGTCAGTACTTCTGTGGGTGTTGTTAGTAACAATCTTGGGTCAGGACCTCTTCTTATTTTTGTATTGTCTACAGTAACTTATTATTGTGTGTGTGTGTTTCAGTAACTCTCATTATTGTGTGTGTGTGCTGATTATGTAAGAATCATGAGACTCTGAACATTGAGCATCATGTTGTGTTCATCTTGCAGCTCGTGTGTGAAACAGCGACACCTGCTGCTGTCGAACATCAAATACACCATACTCTGTTTAACATGTAAATACCAGAGTACAACATGCTAATCATTCAGTACTGTGGCACGTATCAGAATACTAGGGTATTCTACCCGATACTGCCACTGTACTTTTCCTTGGGTACACAAAGAAACATTGGGAAGCAAAATCATATAAATCATATAAATAATTAAATACTTCAATATTTAATCACTTATTAATAATTAAGATTCGTTCTTTCGGTTTAATTTAAATGATGCTTCATTATGAGATCAGAAGTGTTTTCTCAGCTCGTTATGAATTATTTTGTATGAAATACATATTTTATTTGCTGTGGCAGTAAGAAGGGAATTTAGCAGCGAAGCACCTCAATAAATGAAGATCTAGCAGAAACTAATGTTAAGCTGAGGCTGTAAATCTAAAATAGTTTGTCATTTCCGTGCTGATGATCCGCATAACTGGCGTGATTTAGCGAATCACTTTTTAATTCCGCTTAGTCTTAATTTGTTCTTAGTTTGATAATTCAGATGTGTACAAATGTTCTCAGCGCTGCAGGAAGAGCTAATCAGATTCGACCTCGGTTACTGGACAAGGCCGTTAATAAGAGATTGCTGGGTCGAATTTCCATTTGTATCTGAAACGAATACATCTAAACTTGTACTATACAAATAACCTCAACAAAAATACAGTCGCTCTGCAATTTGGAATTCCGTCATGTGACGCCATCCATCCAATGAGGTGACAGATCCAGACGTTTCCCATCATGCACCGCTTTGAATCACAGAAACATCATAAACGATCAAAATATCGCATTTATTGAGAGTTGTAGCGTTTATATGAGATCGTTTTGTCGTTATAATAACACATATAAACGCATTAAAGCAGAGAAAGGCAGCGTGAGCGCAGGTCACTGTCGTCGACAGCGCTGTGTCTGTAGCGAGGTATAAACACGCTGAGCGCCGCACGGTACTCCTCGTCTCTTCTGTCCTCTCTCCTGCCGCTGAACTCGACTAGCCTCTTACTGGGCTTCAGAACACAGCCTGCCTTATCAAGACAGCTTCACCTTCACATGAGGAACAGAGTTATTCAGCTTGAGCAATGTAAAGAGTTTTCACAGCGGGAACATAATTAGGAACACATTCTTGTGATTTTCTATATACTAACATTGAAAACGTTGCTGGTGGGCAAAATAAAAGGTCCAAATAAACTATACTATTAACAAACAAGTCTTTTATTCATATTCTGTGTATATATACACATTTACATGAGAACCAGCAAACACAAAGTTTTTTTTATTTTTATAACAAGAGTCCAACAACTGACCATTTCAAATACTTGAGATATTCTGCATATGAACGGAATGCCTGATTTAGTTTAGATGGAGAATGTGAGCGTTTGATGTCATGCCACGGCTGGAATAAAGTACTGAAGAGAGACGTCCTCATGCAGAAAGATCAGGTGAAGAATCCTTCTGTGAACAATGTCTAGTTAAAAACAAAACACAAAACACACGTACTGAGTAAGAGCTGATCGTGTGAGTGTGTGTGTGAGTGAGTGTGTGTGTGTGTGTGAGTGTGAGTGTGTGAGTGTTTTTGTGACAAATGAGGACATAAATGTGTATAATGACAAAGGTATGGCAGGTATTACAAGGAGAAGGTGACTTTTCAGGACATTCCCCCATGTCCCCACTTTTCAAAACGCTTATAAATCACACAGAATGAAGTTTTTTGAAAATATAAAAATGCAGAAAGTTTCCTTTTAGGGGTAGGTTTAGGGGTAGGGTTGGGTGTAGGGCAATAGAATATACGGTCTGTACAGTATAAAAACCATTACGCCTATGGAGAGTCCCCACTTTTCACAAATGTAAACCTGTGTGTGTGTGAGAGAGAGTGTGTGTGTGAGTGTGAGGTGTGTTGTGAGCGGGGAGTGGTGTTGTGATGTGTGAGTGAGAGTGAGTGTGTGATGAGTGTGTGTGAGGAGAGTGTGTGTGAGTGTGTGTGTGTGTGCGTGTGTGTGAGTGAGTGTGTGTGAGAGTGTGTGTGTGTGTGGTGTGTGTGTGTGTGTGTGTGTGTGTTTTTGTGAGTGTGTGTGAGAGTGTGTTTGTGTTGTGAGAGTGTGTGAGTGTGTGTGTGTGTGTGTGTGAGTGAGAGTGTGTGTGAGTGAGAGTGAGAGTGTGTGAGAGAGAGTGTGTGTGCGCGTGTGTGAGTGTGTGTGCGCGGTGTGTGAGTGGAAGTGTGTGTGCGCGTTTGTGTGAGAGTGTGTGTGTGATGATGAGAGGAAGTGTGTGTGAGAGTGAGGTGTGTGTGTGAGTGAGGTGTGTGTGTGTGTGTGTGAGTGTGTGAGTGAGAGTGTGTGTGTGAGAGTGTGTGTGTGTGTGTGTGTGTGTTTTTTTGTGTGTGTGTGTGTGAGAGAGAGTCTCTTACTGCACATGGCTCTGCTGGGATTGACCTGTTGTCCCGTGAGGAACTGCTGGAGTTTCCTGATGTCCACTCGTGCTTCAGTCATGAGATCCGGGTCTCTGTGAGTCGGACTGGAGCTCTGAGAGCCGTCGTCACCTGAGAGAGAAATCACACCGCACACAGTTTTTGTTATACTTTTGAACTAAGATTTTTTTTGATATTTTCTGGTCTTTTGCTTTTTTGTTAGAATTTGTAATTTTGTTTTTCATTTTTATTATTATTATTATATTAAATATGCTCTCTATTTTTATTGTATTACTTATTTTTATGATTAAATGAGTAAAGTTGCCGTTGCAACTAGCGTAAATAAAATAAAAGATATATATATATATATACATACAGTATATTACAATGAATGTGCTAACGTTTATTTTAAAGTAATGATATTTATTGCGTTAAACCCCAATCTAAAGGTATCAAAAGTACTGGTTAAGACACTGATGTATTTTCTCTCCGCTCAGATAAACAGCTGTGTAAGTGTAAAGGCTCTCTCACCCCACGGAGGGTTTCCCAGCTCCTTAAAGTGTGTTGTGACAGAAACCAGGTCTGTGTCGATCTTGAGGTTCATCTCGCCGTTCAGATTAGCCTCCAGCACCTGAAACACAAACGCCATCAGAGCCCTCTACACAACATCCATTTCTCTTTTCTCCCATTCACCATAAACTCACCAGATAGTTGGAGAGGTTCTTCATGCGGTCCACAACGCTCTTCATGGTCTTCAGAGGAGGTAAATATATGCTGACCTAAGCATCACAGTCATTCCATTATTAATGCTGCAGAGCGTCGTAAACGGTCACTCATATAACGACTCACATCAAAGTCTGGCATCTGGGGCTCTCTGAAATCGTGCCAGAGTCGTCGGGGAATCACGTCCACCGGGATATCATGAGTGACCACACGACTGACGCTGGACAGAGACGGCTGGAGACACGCGTGTGACGATCAAACACAGTTCTGCTACATATACACTACAGTAAAACATGCCTTTACAGTTAGCTAAAACTACAACCATAAAGCTGTTATCTTAAATAAAATGAAAATACTGAAATAAAATGAAATTTTTTTTTTTTTAACATTTAGTTCAAAATTTAGTATTTTCATTTACTTTAACTTGATGTAGTAAAAAAATTCATTTATCTTTTATCTAATCATTTATTTAAAATAAAATAACTTTAAAAAAAAGCAATAAAAAAGGTAAAAACAAAATTAAAATTAAAAAGAAAACAAAACATACAAAAATTACTATCGGTATTAATTTCTAAAGTTCTGTTCTAATCGCTGCTGTTACTGCCGGCTGTTTTCTTCTCACCAGCTCCGCGGCCAGCGTGAGACACGGGCAGCTCTTCTTGGTCAGCTTGATTTTGACAGATTTGGCATTCTGGGCTGTTTTTAAGGCCCTGGAAAGATTCTCCGGAGCCACTTCCAGAAAGATCTCATTGGCGTCGGCAGACACTCCCTCCAACTGGAACTCATCGAAGAAATTCCCCTGAAACACAGAAGCATTCACAGCGGCTCCAGAAGCCTGAGACCTACACTGCATCGCTTTCATTCAAGTGAAGAGTTGAACTGAAACATGAGGATGAGTGTGAGAATGTCTGACACTCATGAACGGACTCAGAAATAGAGGTCTGCGCTTCATATGAACTCCTGGCGTGTCGCTGAGATGTGAGTGTGTGATTGGGATCTCACCTGTGAGAGTTCACACCACATACTGACCCCTCCGGTAGCGACGCGGCCCGACAGAACGAAGTACAGGTGATCGCAGGTGAGCCGCAGAACACACGCCTTCGTCAGCCTGGACACGGTGTTCACCACACCTGCAGAGACCAGCACAGACCACATCAGACCAGCACAGACCACATCAGACCAGATCAGATCAGCACAGAC
>JADLZN010008578.1:537500-542500 GCA_018155175.1 Sinocyclocheilus anophthalmus | reverse complement strand
GTGTGTGTGTATTGTGTGTGTGTGTGTCTGGGTGGTGTGTTGTGTTTGTGTGTGTGTGTGTGGTGTGTGTGCGTGTCTGTGCGTGTGTCTGTGCGTGTCTGTGAGTGTGTGTGTGCGTGTCTGTGGGTGTGTGTGTGCGGTATGTGTGTGTGTGTGTGTGTTTGGTGTCTGTGTGTGTGTGTGCTTGTGTGTGTGTGTGTGTGTGTGTGTTGTGTGTTGTGTGTTTTGTGTTGTGTTGTGTTGTGTTGTGTGTGTGTTGTGTGTGTGAGTGTGTTGTGTACGCGAGTGTGTTGTGTGTGTGTGCGAGTGTGTTGTGTGTGTGTTGTGTGTGAGTGTGTGTGTGTGTGTGAGTGGTGCGTGTATGTGTGCGTGTATGTGTGTGAGTGTGCTGTGTGTGTGTGTGAGTGTGGTGTGTGTGTCTGTGTTGTGGTGTGTGTATGTTGTTGTTGTTAAGTGTTGTGTGAGTGCGTGTATGTGTTTGTGTGTTATGTGTGAGTGGTGTGTGTTCGAGTGTGGGTTTGGTGAGGTGTGCTGTGTGTGAGTGTGTGTGTCCTAGTGTGTGTGTGTTTGTGTGTGATGTGTGTGTGTGTGTGTGGTGTGTGGTGAGTGTGTGGTGTGTGTGTGTGTGTGTATATATACATATGTGTGTGTGTGTGCGTGTGTGTGTGTGCGTGTGTGTGTGAGTGGGTGTGTGAGTGAGAGTTGTGGCGTGTATGTGTGTGTGTGTGTAGAGTGTGTGGGAGTGCGTGTAATGTGTGCGTGTGATTGTGTGTGTTGAGTTGGTGTGTGTGTGGTGGCTGTGCGTGTATTGTGGTGTGTGCGTGAATGTGTGTGTCGTGTATGTGTGTGTGTGTGTGTGTGCGTGTTGTGTAGTTGTGTGCGTGCGTGAGGTGTGTGGATTGTTGGTGATTGTGTGGTGTGTAGTGAGTGTGTCATGTGTGTGTGCAGTGTGTGTGTGAAGTGTGGTGTGTGTGTGCTGTATGTGCGTGTGTTGAGTGTGTGTGTGTAGTGTGGTGTGTGTGTGTGTTTGTATGTGTGTGTGTGTGTTTTTGAGTGTGCTGTATTGGTGGTGGTGTATGTGTGAGGTGTCGTGTTGTGTTTGTTTGTGCGTAGTGTGTGCGTGAGTGTGTGTGTGGTGTGGGTGTTTGTGTGTGTGTGTATGTGTGAGTGTGTGTGTGTGTGTGTGTGTTTGTTTGTTTGTTTGTGAGTGAGTGTGTTTGTGAGTGTGTGTGTGTGTATGTGTGAGTGTGTGTGTGAGTGTGTGTATGTGTGAGTGTGTGTGTGTGAGTGTGTTGAGTGTGTTTGTGTGGGTGTGGTGTTGTGGTGTGTGTTTGTTGTGTGTGTGAGAGTGTTGTGAGTTGTGTTAATTTGTGTGTGTGTGTGTGTGTGTTTCTGGTGTGTGTGAGTGTGTGTGTGTGTTGTGAGTGTGTGTTGTGAGTGAGTGAGTGGTGTGTGTGTGTTGTGTGTGTGTTGTGTTGTGTGTGTGAGTGTGTGGTGTGTGTGTGTGTTTGTGTGTGAGTGTGTGTGGAGTGTGTGTGTGTGAGTGTGTGTGTGAGTGTGTTGTGAGTGTGTGGTGTGTGTGTGAGTGTGAGTGTGTGTTGTGTCTGTGTGTGTGCGTGTGTTTGAGTGTGTGAGTGTGTGAGGTTGTGTGTGAGTGTGTGTGTGTGTGTGTGAGTGGTTTGTGTGAGTTGTGTGTGTTTGTGGGTGTGTGTGTGTGTGTGTATGTGGTGTGTGTGTTGGAGTGTGTGTGTGTGTGTTGTGATGTGTGTGTTTGTAGTGTGTGTGTGTGTGTGTGTTGTGTGTGTGTGTGTGTGTGTGCGTGTGAGTGCGTGCGTGTGAGTGTGTGCGTTGTGTGTGTGTTTGTGAGTGTGTGTGTGGGTGTGTGTGTGTGAGTGTGTGTGTGTGTGTGGTGGGTCCTGTGGTTGTGTAGTGTGTGTGAGTGTGTGTGTGTGTGTGTGTGTGTGTGAGTGTGTGTGTGAGTGTTGTGTAAGTGTTGTGTGTGTGAGTGTGTGTGTGCGTGTGTGTGTGTGTGTTTGTGTGTGGAGTGTGTGTGTGATGTGTGTGTGTGTGTCTGTGTGTGTGAAGTGTGTGTGAGTGTGTGTGTTTTATGTGTGTGTGTGAGTGTGTTGTGAGTGTGTTGTGGTGTGAGTGTGTTGTGTGTGTGTGTGTGTGTGCGTGTGTGTGAGTGTGTGTGTGTGAGTGAGTGTTAGTGAGTGTGTGTGTGCGTGTGGTGTGTGTGTGTGTGTGTGTGTGAGTGATTGGCTTGCGAGTGTGTGGGTGTGTGTGTGTATGTGTGAGTGTGTGATGTGTGTGTGTGTCTGTGTGTGCGTGTTTGTGGGCGTGTGTGTGCGTGTGTGTGTTTTGTGTGTGTGTTGTGTGTGTGTGTGTATATATACTGTATGTGTGTGTGTGTGCGTGTATGTGTGAGTGTGTGGGTGTGTTGTCTGTGTGTGTGTGTGTGTCTGTGGTGGGTGTGTGTGTGTGTGTGTATGCATGTATGTGTGTGTGTGTGTGCGTGTATGTGCGTGTGTGTGTGTGTGTGTGTGTGTGATTGTGTGTGTGTGTGTGAGTGCGTGCGTTTGTTTGTGTGTGTTTCTGTGTGTGTGTGTGCGTGTGTGTGCGTCTGTGTGTGGGTTGAGTGCGTGTATGTGTGTGTGCGTGTATGTGTTGTGTGTGTGTGTGTGTGAGTGTGCGACTAGTGTGTGTAGTGCGTGCTGAGTGTTGTTGAGAGTTTGGTGTGTGTGTTTTGAGTGTGTGTGTGTGTTGTGAGTGTCTTGCGTTATGTGGTGCGTGTATGTGGTGAGTGTGGTGGTGGTGTTTGGTGGTGCATTGGGAGTGTGTGTGTGTGTCTGTGTGTGTGTGTGTGATGTGTGTGTTTGTGTGATTTGTGTGTGAAGTGCGTGTATGTGTGTGTGTGTGTTATGTGTGAGTGTGTGTGAGTGTCTGAGAGTGTGTGTGTGTGGTTTGAGTGGTGTGTGTGAGAGGGGTGTGTTTGTGTGTGTGTGTGTGAGTGTGTGTGTGTGTGTTTGTGTGTATGTGTGAGTGTGTGTGTGTGTGTGTGCGTGTGGGTGTTTGCGTGTGTGTGTGGAGTGTGTTTGTGTATGAGTGGTGGTGGCGTGTATGGTGTGTGTGTGTGAGTGTGGGTATGCGTGTATGTGTGTTTGTGAGTGTGTGTTGTTGAGTGTGTTTGTGTGTGTTCTGATGCGTGTATGTTGTGTGCGGGATGTGTGTGTGGCGTGTATTTGTGTGTGGTGTGTGTGCGTGTGTGTGCGTGTGCATGCGCTTGTGTGTGTGTGTGTGTGCTTGTGTTTGTGTTTGTGTGTGTGTGTTGTGTGTGTGTGTGTGGGGGTGTGAGTGTGTGTGAGTGTGTGTGAGTGTGTGTGAGTGTGTGTGTGTGCGAGGGTTGTGAGTGTGTGTGTGTGTGAGTGGTGTGTGAGTGTGTGTGTGTGTGTTTATTTGGTGTGTGTAATGTTGGTTTTGTGTGGTGTGTGTGTATATGTGTGGTTTCCACAAAGAAATGTAGAAAACACAAAAGATTACAACACTGTAGAACATCACTGAATTAAATTAGCCTATACACTTTACATATAAATCACATTTCTTATCAATATACATTTAATGATCAACAATAAAGATTAATAATAAGGAAAAAAGGCACATTACAAATAGCCTACGTCGTTGAAGCCTGTCCCACTGTAGACAAACAGAACATCCCCGCTTATTAACTAACAATAATTACCCAAAGAAGCACAATAAAGATATAGGTGCATCTCATTATCATAAGCAGTTATTATTTTGACACAGAACGCGTTGGTGAAACTCATGCATCTAGCAAGAGGTTAATACACAAAATAGTCATATTGATTCAAGCATTTAACATTTATGAATGAATTAAATGTCAGTAGCCTAATGAACAATACTGTACAAATTATAGCGATCACGAGGTCGTTCATATTCTATCCCAAACACGTACAGTAAAGTGGACATACAGCATAGCCTACAACACCCCATCAGTTATATTCAAGTCAATAGTGCCACCTGTTGCCGCAGTTTTGTAACTTAGAGAACAACTTTTTTTTTGTCGATATAGCGAGAAAATTAAGTCGTTATAACGAGTAAACAACTCTCGTTATGTCGATATAACGAGAAAATAAGTCGTTATAACGAGAAAACAACTCTCGTTATGTCGATATAACGAGAAAATAAGTCGTTATAACGAGAAAACAACTCTCGTTATGTCGATATAACGAGAAATTAAGTCGTTATAACGAGAAAACAACTCTCGTTATGTCGATATAACGAGAAAATAAGTCGTTATAACGAGAAAACAAGAAGGGAAAAAAAAAAAAATGCATGGCCGCTTAGAACTTCCATACCTTTTTTTTCGTTTTTTCCAAAAACTAAAACGCGAATCAGCTTTAAATTTTCGTTTTTCGCTCAGGGGTAGAAAAATGAATAAACAGCTTGAATATTAGATTTCTACACGTGGGCGGGGATTAAACGCCTCTTTCTGCTGATTGGTCAGCTGCTCCGCAGTGTCATGCAGCAGAATAATAGTCCTCTGCTGCTGCAGGTGTGCATTAATTACCCATTTTATTGCAACTGCATTTCACATTTTTCTCATCAAACAGACTAATGAATAGCTCGACACAACTCGGACCCGAGCGAAAAATTTAATTTAAGCGGAATTCTCTTTTTTCAATTTTTGGAAAAAAAAACTAAAAAACTAAAAAGGGGGCGTTTTCTAATTTTTCTTCTTTCAATATTAAATAAAAAAACGAATGATCGAATGATACACGGATTTCTGTGCTTTTGTTCTCCTTTATTTTCATTGTTAGTTTAGTGAATGTAACTTCGCTTTAATGGTTTTAGATTGCAATGTTAGAATGAAATGTGATTTTAACCCTTTTTTGCACACAGTATACAGGCTTACATGGTTACATTGCCTTTATCTGTTTTCATAGCGTTGGATATGTATTGTTTTGTTGGGCAGTAAGTGA